>VWZO01004498.1:134114-158241 GCA_013396975.1 Bucco capensis | reverse complement strand
CCTTTTCTGCAGGGCTGCTCTCCATCATCTCATCCCCCAGCCTGGATTGATAGTGGGGATTGTTCTGACCCAGGGGCAGGACCCTGCACTTGGTCTTGTTGAAGCTCCTGAGGTTCACCTGGGCCCACCTCTCCAGCTTGTCCAGGTCCTTCTGGATGACATCCTGCCCCTCCAACTTATCCCCAGCACCCCATAGCTTGGTGTTATCTGCACACTTGCTGCTGGTGCACTCAATGCTGCTGCCCATAGTGTTTATACAAATATTAAACAGTCCAGGCCCCAGTACAGAGCCCTGAGGGACACCACTTGTCACTGATCTCCAGCTGCACTTTGAGCCATTGACCACTACCCTCTGGATGTGACCATCCAGCCAGTTCCTTATCCACTGAACAGTCCACCCATCAAATCCATAGCTCTCTAACTTAGCCAATAGAATGTTGTGGGGACTGTGTCAAAGGCCTTGCACAAGTCACATCTGCTGCCTTTCTTTGATGTTTATTTTGGGCTTTTTTGGTGTTCTGGTGTATCCCTTTTGTGTTGGGCGTCAGAATCACCCAAAGTGGTCACTGTGGAGTTCTCCCTCTCATATTCTCTTTTCTTGTCAGAATAATGCCTAACACATTTTTTCACTGATCTAATTCACCCAGCTAATTCCAGTTGCTGCCACCCTTTACCTGTGAGTGTTTATAATTTTATTGCCAACCTGCATTCTGTGTGTTTTAAACAACTATTTACTGATGTGAGTACCTTCCCTCTCATTCTCTACTAGCTTAACCTTTTTAAGGTTTATTTTTGTGTGTGGAAGACTTTGTAAAATACCTTTAGAAATGCAAATACCTTACCAGCTGGATGTCCCTTAGCCCAGGGTCTTTTGGCTTCTTCAAAGAGCTCCACTAGGCTGTAAAGGATGATTTCCCTTTGCAGAACTCCATTCTACTTTATTTATTTCTCCATGGATCCTCCTTTGTGTTCCAATCTCTATCAATTAGCCTGCTACAGACATGTTCCCACTCTGCAGCTTCCTGAGCCTTACTTAGGAAGCTCTTTAATAATTGAAACCACATTACCTACCTCCAAGGGCCTTGACATGGAGGTATTTTTACATTTCAGCTTGCACACTGGTTGTTCATTCAGCAGTTTCACAATGGAATTCCTCAGCTACTCATGGAAGAATATCCTTTGGTCTTGGTGATTTGTTCTAGCACCTTTTGATGCTTCATGATCTCAGTATGAGAATGCTCCTCTGATGTGTCCCAGCATAAAGCAAGCAAGCCTAGGTGTGCAGGAGCTTCCTCCACATCTTCCATGGTGAAACCAACTGCAAACATCATGTTGGTTTTTTACTGTGAACTTATTTCTCTGAATTTGGATTAACCTTTTGCTTTCCCAGTAGGCTTTTTGCCTCTCTCTTCAGTCCCACTGCCTTCTCTTGGTCTTTCTAAAGTCCTCTTGGGATTTGCTCAGAGCCTCAGTGTGATGTATATGTTTTTTACACCACAGAGAAAGGGTTTGCTCTTCTGACTGTTCCTTCTATTCTCTTTTTAAGACAAGAGAAATAATAAGGCATAGTTTTCAGTTAGTGTCCACTTTGGAAGCTGAAGATACTGCAGTGATTTTCTTTTCTTCTTCCAGCATAGTTGTACCTTCTGATGACAGTTGTAGGAGGCTTTCTGCAGTGACATTGCTGTCAGGTACTGGATGCAACCAAGTTTTCTTCTTGCAGTTTCTCTGATTTTTCCATTTTATCACGCTGTATTGTGAAAGCCTTGAGTCAATAAAGCTGAGAGACAACATTAGCAACATAGCTTAGGTTATCAATTTCTCTCAGTCTAATTCCTGTCTCTCAGTCTAATTCCAGTCTAATTCCTCACTGTAAGGCTAGCTTGGAAATGACCTCATGCTTCTGCTGGTAAGACATGCTTGTGGCTATGGAATAGTTAGGAGCATTGAGGAGTAGCCATTGGCTTATAGGTATTTCTTATCCAGGCTCTAGGAAAGCTAAGGCCAGCTTCAGTCCTGAGCACAGAAGGCTGAGCAAAGCAGGTACAAGTCCATAACTCCTTGTCTGATTTCATTCTGGACATCAAATTCTCCTGAAATAAATCCTTTTTCCATTACACAAGCTTTACTGTGATGAAAAGAGCACAAAGGGGCTTACAGCAATGTTTGTCAGCACAGCCCAGTTTGCTGTGTATACAGTACAGAATATAGAGGAAACAAACAAATACAATCAGTGAACAACAACCAAGCCCCCTCCACCCTCCACTGTTCTCTAGTAGAGTGCCAAGGTGAGTCACAGACCAGCTCATATCCCCATTCCATTTATTACTGGAGCCTGACCCATATTCTGCTTTACAAGCTTCCCTAAATTCTTGTTCAGCTTAAAATAATTTCAGTTTCTTGCATCTGCTGCACTGTTCAGAAAGTCATTGCAGGATGTAATTCCACACTGCTTTGGTTTGAGCTTTTTTATACCTTCCAGTCTAAATTTCCATCTTATTCTAGCATTATCCTCCAACTGTTTTTATTTCCTCACCCAGTGTGTTTTAAAGAGCCATCATATTGACTCTGAGACATGGCTCTGCAGAGGGACCTGGAGAGGCTGGATCCATGGGCTGAGGCTGTCATGGTCTGAAAGGACAAACTTGGCAGAAGGCCCCTTTAAGAACCTCCCCCTTCCCCAAAAGGAGAAGAAACTGCTGAACACAGGAAGTGAGTTATAAAGAATAACTTTTTTAACATAGAAAAATACATAGCAATGAAAATACAGGGTAATTCAAACCCTCCCGGTTCCCCCCACACACCACCGGTCACCCCCCCACTTGCAGTAAAACCTGCTTGAGTGCAGTCTGATTAAGGTGAGGTGGCAGTTGAGATCCAAGGTGAAGGAAACTCAGGTGGTGGATGGCGATGGTGGGTGGAGGAATGGATGAGAGATGAAGAGGTGGTCTGGCTGCCATAAAAATGGAGGAGAGCATGCTTTTTCCCTCTCGTTGTGTCCTTTCTCCTTCCCAAAAGCCCCATGGGCTCCTGGCAGTCCTCACTGCTGAAGTTCCTCCCCCTGGCATGCCATGGCCGTGTCGCTGCTGCATTGCCGGTTCTTCTATCACACCTGCAGCTGCTCCTGGGTGCAAATTATCACTGTTTGCTGCTCCAGGGGGGGACTTGCAGGTGTGGGCTGCCACTGCTTGCCGCTTGCCAGGTTTTGACACTGCTCGCTGCTCGCCACTTGCCACTCGCCGCTCCAGGGTCTGCCACAGCGCGGAACCTGGTGAGGTATGCACCGCTTCCAGCGCTGGGGCCGGCCCTGCCACTGCGCTGGCTGGGGACTGCTCCCGCAGCTCCGTATGGCTCCACGCTGAGCGGGCACCGCTGGGCAGGGGTGCAGGTTGCCGTGGTAACCTGCTGCAGCTCTGCTCTGCTCCTACCCACAGCTCAGCTGATGAAAGGGCTACCCCCCACTGAGGGTTTACAAACAAAACCATTAACAGTTTGGGGGGGGGGGGGTGAAGGGGGGAAAGACAGATACCTCTGGTCATTTACATACCCTATAACAGAGGCCAAGGGGATCAGCTCCACCAAGGCCAAGGGCCAGGTCCTACACTTGGGTCACAAGAACCCCATGCAATGCCATAGGCTTGGAGCAGAGTGGTTGGATTGGTGCCTGGCAGAGAAGGACCTGGGGCTGCTGGTTGAGAGTTGACTGAGCATGAGGCAG
The DNA here is from genome assembly GCA_013396975.1 of Bucco capensis. Taxonomy (NCBI): domain Eukaryota; kingdom Metazoa; phylum Chordata; class Aves; order Piciformes; family Bucconidae; genus Bucco; species Bucco capensis. The sequence continues at coordinate 154,523 of VWZO01004498.1, read as the reverse complement.
CAGAGTGCCCAGGTGGCCAGGAAAGATAAAAAACATCTTGGCCTGGATCAGGAATAGTGCAAACAGTAGGAGCAGAGCAGTGATCATCCTCCTGTCCTCAGCACTGGGGAGGCCACACCTAGAGAGCTGGGCTCAGTTTTGGGCTCCTCAGTGAAAGAAGGAGCCAGAGGCATTGGAGTGTGTGCAGAGAAGGGCAAGGAGGCTAGGGAGGGCTCTGGAGCACAAGTGTTATGAGGAGTAGCTGAGGGCACTGGGGTTGGTTAGTGTGGAGAAGAGGAGGCTCAGGGGAGACCTTAGCTCTCTCTGCAACTCCCTGACAGAAGGTTGGAGTGAGCTGGGGGTAGGTCTCTTCTGCAGGGTTAGCAGTGAGAAGATAAGAGGAAATGGCCTCAAGTTGCAGCAGGGGAGGTTTAGATTGGGTGTCAGGAGGAATTTCTTGACTGCAAGGTTTGTTAAGTCTTGTCCCAGGCTGCCCATGGAGGTGCTGGAGTCACCATCCCTGGAGGGGTTTAAGAAACACTTAGATGTGGTCCTTAGGGCCATGGTTTAGTGGTATGGGGGTATAGGTATGGTTGGACTTGATGATCTTAGAGGTCTCTTCCAACCTTAATGATTCTGTTTCCGTGATTTTGTTTTGCTAGGTTAGAGAGGTGTTGGAGCTTCTGAAGCCATTGCAGCCAGAGCCAAAAAATCCACAGTGATTTTCTTCTGCTGTCTGTTAAATAAGACATATCAGGGCACTGAACATCATATTGGAGTCACATGGCTAATAGCCTAATGAATGGCAAATCTATCCCAGTTCTTCATTACCCTTGAGTATCCTCTAGTTCTCCATTAAAGAACTGTGCCTCACAATGACTAACCCTTTGTTTTTACAATCAAAAAAAGGAGTTGAGCTAATTGAATGGATTTGGTTTTCTGGGGAAAATCAAGTGTCCTTATCTTTAATGTCACTCCTGGTGACAGATGGGAGACAGCCCCACTATTCTGCCACACTAATTTAACCATCAGGTGCTTACAGATGTAAAAAAGTGATTGTGTTGCCCCTGTCTTGGGTATTTTCATGATACCTCCTCTCCTTCCTGCAGGGTGACCCCAGCCCCTTCCCTGCCATGGCTGAAGGATCTGCAAGCTGAGATCCAGCTCTGTAGCTGAGCCCAAACAATTCATTTAGCTGTAAGTCACTCTACCATTTCATTTATTGCTCTAAAGCTTCTGGGGAGCCCTGAGTGCTCAGGAATTCTTTGTGCCCTGGGAGATTGGGTTTCAATTGAATGCCTCTGCTAAGCTCAGGAGGAGTTCAGCTTGCAGTGTGCTTACATTTCAAGCTCCAAGCATCAGGCAAATTAAGCAGCAAAATGGGGTTTTGGATACCACCAGCAGAAAGAATGCCTAATTTCTGTGCAGCCTGAACAAGTGCCTTTTCTACTCCTCCCTCCTCTCCTTCCCCAGCAGCCTGGATGGGATGGGCAGAGTTATTGATGAGGATGCTGCAAATGTAGATGTACTGTTTCCAGCTAATAGAACTGAAATCACTTGCACTGCACCATTAGAGAGGAAACCTACCCAAGTAAATTATACACAGGCCATAAATGGAAGCAGTTGGTAGTGTTTTTATGACTCTATAAAACTCTGGAAGTTTATTGCCATTGAACAAACATGTAATCTGATTCTGCAAGCTGAATATTAGAAGCCAACAGGGTCCCCAACCTGCATTTACCTTTAGACCTGTTACCATGCTGGCCATGCCATGAGAATTGTTTTCCAGTGGCAGGTTTAAGAGAAGCATTAATAAATCCAGGACCACTTTCTAGGAGATGTCCCAGCTGGCCCAAATGTAGGGCAATATCAACCTTCAGTGAAGCAAAGAGGTGGCTGCAGTTTGATGTTCTCTTTGTCTATAAAGAGGTCCTTTGAGGATTTCAATAAAGAGCTGAGAAGCCAAGATGTTTCTGGGCTGCTTAAATTCATCATTCAGCAGCTGGGAAGAAATGAAAGTGCAGAGTTTTCCCTTTCATGGCAAACCTGCTGATAAAATACTGCATAAATAAACACAGCCAGGCCATGATGGAGTGTCTCAGGTAGGGGTTGTTGACCTGATTTACAAGTATTTGTAAGCCATTGGCAGTACAACTTGATTTTTCCTGAGGATGGGTGAGATTCATCTGAACACAAATGCATGCACAGCTGTGCCCTGAGCTGAGCTGTGCCCTGCAGGGATTAGTGGGACATCACTTCTGTGGAGGCAGGACAGTGTGTGATCAAAGCTCTGATTCATCATTTCTTTGCTTTTTTCTGTGCCTCTGCCCCTTATTGTTATTTTTACTAGAGCCATTTCCATTTGAAGGCAGCCTGGCCTTTCAGTGGGGTGAGTGAGCAGGAGAACTGTTTGAACTGCTCAAGGTCTGTGTTCTTTCTCTCTTTTTATCAGTGATATTCAGGGCCTGTGACACAGCCTACAGATTCCTGCCAGCAATGCTCCCTCTCTGGGAGCATGGGTAGCAATCAGGGAGCATCTCTGAAGGGTTAGAGGAGGACCTCTGGGCTGCAGACAGTCATGGACTCCCTGTCCCCAGCTGACAGGTCCTTTCTTTGGGCCTGGGAGATTTTACTCCCATGGTGCTCTGGAACCAGGACATATTCGGTTTGGAAGGACAAAGGCACATCAAGCCAGGGAAAGAGAAACTTTTCCTGTAGACATTTCAAAACCCTTGGTAGGGGAGTATGGAGAAAAGACACAGCTTTCTGGTAAAAGTACCTGCACTTCTCTGGTGTCTAAGGTGGAGGAGAGATTGGAATATCTAACCCTTCAGCTCCTTAGTTCCTTTGTTAGCTAGGAAAGGCAGGGATGCCTTGAGTTTGGTCTTCTGATCACAGGCTTANCTAGCCTCCTTGCCCTTCTCTGCACACACTCCAATGCCTCTGGGTCCTGGAGCCCTTCCACCAGCAGCCAGGGTGAGTGGTGAGTCTCAGCAGAGCAGAAGGCCTGCTGTGATGTGGCACTTCACCCCAAGTGTGCTGAGGGATGATGGCAGTGCAGAAGGTGGCATGGGTGCTGGAAGTGGGAAGATGGAAAGGGTTGTGGTGTAGCTGTCCCACCCTCAGATGCTACACATGGAGTGTGGTGAACTCCACTGAGGCTCAGGGCTGTCAGGGGCTCTACTAACGTCAGACCAGAACTGCTAAAATCAAGTGTCATTTTCTTTCTGTTTCCTTTGGAGAAGAGGGAGTGCTTTTCTTGGTTAAATGCTCACATGGATAAAAGGCATGGGAAACCTCTAGGTATTTTTGAGACATCTTTATAAATGTATGGTGGTTCCTTGTGTTTGGTAAGAGCAACAACAGGCTGCTCAAGGCCACTTAACTCTGTCTGTTATTGGATGTGTCTCAGAGAACCTTCCAAGGATCCTGTAGAGCCAGCACTGTGGCTGGACACTTGTGTCAGCATCTGGAGGGTTAAAAGTCTCTCCAACTGACCAGTAGTGACAACGATCCATAGCAATTTAGTAGTAACAACAGCAAGAGTAAGTAAAGTACTCTGATGCTGCTGGAAAAGGGAACTGAGAGCAAGAAAGGTGTATTTTTAGCTAAGGGAAATAGGATGATTGTCAGTGATCAACTCCTCACTATTAGCTGAGTTGCAAAATCATTTCAAATTTAGATGTCACCACTAATTAGCCTCAAATACATCACTGAAAAGAAAGTCAAATTAATGAATCTTTATTCTGGCAAGGCATCTGTTTCCTTCAGTGCTGGTGATGTGGTAGAGGGCATCAGTGACTCCCCAGTCAGCTCCCTCACACCTGACAGGAGGTGGTAGTAAGGTGAGGCTGGGTCTCTTCTCCCAGATAACAAGTGATAGGATAAGAGGAAATTAAACAGTTGCACCAGGGGAGGTTCAGATTGGATATTTGGGAGAAATACTCCACTGAGAGGCTTCTCAGGCATTGGCCAGGCTGCCCAGGGAGGTGGTGGAAGCACCATCCCTGCCTGTGTTCAAACAACATGTAGCTGTGGTGCTTGGGGCCATGGCTTAGTGGTGAGCATGGGAGTGTTGGGTGGATGCTTGGACTGATGAGCTCAGAGGTCTTTTCCAACCATCATAATTCTATGATTCTATAAGCATATATGGACCCTGTCAGTGGGATTCAACCTGCAGGTCCAGCTGGAGGTGGGCAGCAGCAGGAGGAGCTGGGTGCTCTGCACATGGCCCCTGCTACCCTGCAGCTCCCACTCACTGCTTCAGAGTCTATAAGATAATTTCCTTACTGAAGAACCAGTTCAATTTGAGGCTCAGAGTGGGTTTTATGTCAGCAGCACATTCTGACATGCACCTGGTGGCAGCTGTTGAGCTGTAATGAAAGCCACAGCAGGGGAGACAACAGTGTCACCCAGACAAAGAACACTCAGGGCCCATGGACAGATGTAGGTGGTGGGAATGCTGGATTCCAGACAAGGCAGCCTTCTTTTGTTATCATTTCACTGTGGGGAATAGGAGAGAGGACTGGGCTGCATGAGGCCATCTGACTCCTAATTACAGGAGAGATTTGTTTTTGTTGCAGAGAAACAGCTCTTTCCCTAAGGAAATTCCTCCCAACAGCAAGGGCAGCTGAACTGTCCTTGCAGAGGATTAGCAGCAAGGAGAACATGGCAACCTCAGGGTCCCTCTGTTCGCCCACTGGAGCAGAAGCCTGGTGACATCTCAGGCTAAAGGAATGCAGGGGGCAAAGTCACAGCTGGGTCTGGGGAAATTATGATCTAGGTACCTCTGTGTGGAAAGCAATAAATACAAAATGTAGACAGAACAATATTTGTTCTCCTGAAAGTAGGACAAGTGGCAGGAAGGAAGAGCTGGAAAAGGTCTGGAAGTGGAGCTGCCCACAACCTTCCTAAAGAATGAAATCCATCAATGCAGGCAAATGCCTGAAGGACTGAGATGTCCAGCAAAGAAGCCACAGCATGAATTACAGAATCACAGAATCATTGTAAATGGAAGACACCTCTGAGATCATCAAGTCCAACCATCCCTACCATCAAGTCACTAAACCACGGCCCTAAGGAACACAGCTAGATGTTTCTGAATCCCCTCCAGGGATGGTGACTCCAGCACCTCCCTGGGCAGCCTGGGACAAGACTTAACAACCCTTTCAGTCAAGAAATTCTTCCTGACATCCAATCTAAACCTCCCCTGCTGCAACTTGAGGCCATTTCCTCTTGCCCTTTCACTGCTAACCCTGGAGAAGAGACCTACCCCCAGCTCACTCCAACCTCCTTGCAGGGAGTTGTAGAGAAAGCTAAGGTCTCCCCTGAGCCTCCTCTTCTCCACACTAACCAACCCCAGTGCCCTCAGCTGCTCCTCAGCACACTTGTGCTCCAGAGCCCTCCCTAGCCTCCTTGCCCTTCTCTGCACACACTCCAGCACCTCAGTGTCGTTTTTGGACTGAGGGGCCCAAAACTGACCCCAGGATTCAAGCTGTGACCTCCCCAGTGCTGGGGACAGGAGGATGATCACTTCCCTGCTCCTACTGGCCCGTGTTCTGTCAACTCTCAACCAGCACCCCAGGTCCTTCTCTGCCAGGCACCAATCCAACCACTCTGCCCCAAGCCTGTAGCATTGCATGGGGTTCTTGTTCCACTGATCAAGGCTGTCAGGATGCCTGCAGTACAGGAGGCATCTTCCAGACCTTTTGCTTTCTAATTGCTAAAACCTGTCACCCACCCTGTTACCAGTGGGTTACTGATTGCTTAGAAATCCAAACTCAGTAATATGGAGAAGCAGCAGTGTTAACCTTGGGCAAGGCAGCCCTCTTCCAGGATACTCCAGACACCCCCTGGGCATAGCTGGGCCATTGAGAAGGAGGCCAAAAACAGAAGGTCCAGACAAGGCCACAAAGATGATCCAAGGACTGGAACACCACCTCTGTGAAGCCAGGCTGAAAGAGTTGGGGTTGGTCAGCCTGGAGAAGAAAAGGCTCCAGGGAGACTTTCTTGTGACCTTTCAGTACTTAAATGGAGCTTCTAAAAAAGAGGGAGAGAGACTTTTTCCATGGGCAGATAGTGAGAGGACAAGAAGAATGCTGTTAAACTGAGAGAGGAGAGACTGAGATTAAATATTAGGAAGAACTCCTTTACTCAGAGGATGGTGAGGCACTGGCATAGGCTACCCAGAGGCTCCATCCGTGGAAGTGTCCAAGGCCAGGCTGGATGGGCCCTAGGCAACCTGCTCTAATGGGTGGCATCCCTGCCTGTGGCAGCGGGGTTAGAACTAGATGATCTTGATGATCCCTTCCAACCCAAACCAGTCTATGATTCTATGATCACCTAGAGAGGGGAGGAGTTGGCACTCAGAGCAGGGCCTGGAGTAGTAGGGTAATGTGGCACTGCAGTGCTGTGACATTTCTCACATAAACAGGGAGGGACAGCAGCATATTGGGGGGTTGGGCAGCTACATATCGGAGTCTAAAGCTATATTCTGTGACACTGAACTGGTGTCTCATAGACACTTTGCCTCAGTCTCCCTCATCAGAGGGTCCTGATGCCATGTTCCACTGTGAATGGGTTGTAGGCATGCCAGCTATTTTAGTACTTTGGATGGTTGCTGTTGTGGCCAGAACATCTCTTTCCTGAATCCAGGATTCATTTCAAGCCCTTGATGAAGAGCTCTCTTGATATTGATGGGCTTTGTATTAGCACTTCTGTTAGAGGGGGAGATTAGTGAGCACAGCCCTCATTAAAGGAGCCTCTCTGTTGGTTATCTGTAGCTCAGAACTCCCCTGGCAATGACTGAATGGGCCAATGACCCTTGGTAGAAAAGGAAACGTATTCTCCTTTCCTTGTGTCTCATTTTCCTCCCCCAGTTTTACCTGTTTCCAAGGTGTCACTGGCAGTGAGTGAACTTTGTGACATTGAATTCTTAAACAGAGAAGTCCTATGCCAAGCTGCAAGGCCAGGGAGCAGCACATTGCCTGATCACCTTTGGGGAACCTTGGCAATCGATAGCATCCCAAGCTTAAAGCACCCATGAAAAGACCAACCCATCTTCTCCTGGAACAACAACCCACAACCATTGGTTTCATTCACTCCAGTTGCCTGCAAGAAGCTTTCAGCCCTCCTAGCCCTAAGGGGAGAAGTTTTCTTCTCCAGAACAACCTTGGGCTGCTTGTGGACTTGCATTCTTTTGGGTGTTCTGGCCCTAGAACAGCTGAGGACAATGGAGGGAATGGTAGAAGGCTGAAGTAGCCTGTTTTTCTTCCTCTACAAGAGCTGGACACACAGATTGACTGTAAGGTGGTGGGCATAGAGCACATCAGGATGTGCTCACTGGCAGGTGGTGAAGGAGCTTAGTGTAAGCTCTGCCTGCTGAGGAACTCCCAGAGCAGAGAGAGCACTACCTACATGTAATCTGAGCTCCTGTGAGGTCTATGATTTACCTGCCAAAACCTCTGCTTTCAAAGTGAGCTCTGCCTCAGATCATCAGAGCACTTCTCCCATGATTTAACAATCAGCTAAGTGGCAACCAGTTGCCAGCAGGGAATAATTGTGTAATGGTGCTCCTTCTAGGGGGTCCTGTTCCTTGCCAATTGGGCTTATTCAACACTGATTTGGGAAAAAGAGACATAAAATCATTGTTAAGAAATGTAGATTTACAACAAAAGGCTGGCATAATAGTGTGTAATGAGGATGGCAGATCCTGGGGCCAGAAGAGCTGGGTTTGATTTGATGGTTAGTTGTAAAGCACAAATAGAAAGACCAGAGAGTCCTTCTATCTCTCAGCCAGCCCCAACAGTGGAAGCAGGGGAGTTGTCTCACTGTGGCAGTCCGGGGCCCATTGCTGTGTGTGCTAGGGGAGTCAGAGCCTCTAGGAAATGCTTTCCAGCTCCTGCTGCTCTATGTTTCCAACCTGAGAGCTCTCAGCTTCCCAAACTCACCCCAAATTGCAGGTATGATATGATTTTTTTTTTGACTGAGCTGTTTCCAGAGGAACAGTCTTCTGCTCATGGGAGTTATCCATCACCTCTTGGCACCAGCCATGCTAAAATGAACTAAATTTATCCCAGTGAGGAATTCAGTTGCTGATGACAAAACTGGATACACAGTGGGAGTCCTCTGATGCAGTGCTGGTGGCCTAACACGGAGTCAGGTCTCTGGGCTCCTTTACTGTCTTGCAGACAGGGAAGAGACCCTCCAGAAAGCATCCTGCTCCACCTTAGACACCACTCCTGAGGTAGGATGAGCTGCTGGGCAAACCCTGCTCTCTCCACTGACTTTACAGAGGGAATGTAGAGAGCTCAAGTGAGGCATGGAGTGTTTTGATAGTGAAAATGAATCCAGTTCAAATGGTGAAATCAGTCTCACTCAAAACTAAGGAGCTGAAATGGAGCATGAGGTTGTTCACCCCTGGCTGCTGGAGCAGATGATTTAGATGGGGATGAGGTGGCCTCCTGTGAGGCTCTGTCTTTCCCTGTGCCTTTGCTTGAGATGGAGTTGTTCTCCTTTCAACTCTCTCCCTAGTTATTGCATTTCCCACTATTTTATGAAATAGGCTTTAACACTAAGTGTTCCTCTGCTCTCTAGGTTGTAGAGATTCCTCCTCTTTCTTTCATGGAGCTCAGTTATGGAACGCAAATATGGCAAATGAGTGCATCCTCTTCCTGTCCTTTGTGGATTTGCTGTTTTCACTCTGATAGACAATTAGTGCACTCCCTCTTGTATTAACCACCCCTGCCTGAGACAAAACACTGCCAGGTCACCACCAAAACATGTTCCTCAGCACCACATCTCCATGTCTCTTAAACCCCTTCAGGGCTGGTGACTCCACCACAGCCCTGGGTAGCCTGGGGAAGAAGTTCTTATTCATATCCAACCTCAGCCTACCCTAGAACAAATCGAGGCCGTTTCCTCTTGTCTTATCACTTGTTACTTGGGAGAAGAGACCAACCCCCACATCACTCCAGCCTCCTTTTAGGGAGTTGTAGAGAGTGAGAAGGTCTCCCCTGAGCCTCCTTTTCTCCAGACTAGACAACCCCAGTTCCCTCATCTGCTCCTCACAACACTTGTGCTCTAGAATCAAAGAATGGGCAGGTTGGAAGGGACCCTAAAGATCATCTAGTTCTGACTCTCCTGCCATGGGCAGGGATGCCAATCACTAGACCAGGTTGCCCAGGGCCACATCCAGCCTGGCCTTGAACACTGCCAGGNCCTCACCCAGTCTGTACTCATACCTAGGATTGTTCCTACCCAGTTGCAGGACCTTACACTTGGACTTACTAAACTTCATTTGATTCTCATAAGCCCACTTGTCGAGTTTGTCCAGCTAACAAATCTAGATCCTTTTCCAGCCTTGTTGCCCTTCTCTGGACACACTCCAACACCTCAATGTCCATCTTGGAGTGAGGGACCCAAAACTGACCCCGGCATTCAAGATGTGGCCTCCCCAGTGCCCAGTGCAGGAGGACAATCCCTGCCCTAGTGCTGCTGCCACACTAGTGCTGAGCCAAGCCAGGATGCTCTTGGCCTCCTGGGCACTCTGCTGCCTCAGCTTCAGCCACTGTCAACCAACCAGCACCACCAGGTCCTTTTTGCCCAGGCATCTTTCTAGCCACTCTGAACCCAAGTCTGGAGCCTTCCTGGACACCTAGTGAGCACATGTAAGCATATATATATATATATATATATAATACATATATACACCCCCCCCCACACACGTATGTATAAACACATATATGCTCCTGGATCCTAGTTTAACCAGCTGCTGGCACCTGGAAGTATGAGACTCTGAGGCAACAACTGCATTCCAGCCCCTCCAAATAAAATCCCTCACCCAGGAAAATAGATAGGAATGGCATTTAATCCCAAGACAGGACAGACTGTGCTGAGCAGGTGCAGGACACTCCAGACAACCATGTAGACCACCACCCATTTACATAGGCCAGACTTTTTGTCCCCTTTTTCCTCTGTTCTCCCAAACTTGTTCCTCCCCAGATCACTTAGATACCTCCTTTCCCCACTTTTGGTTCCTCCCTGAATACCCCAGAAGAAGTTATCTGCCCAAAAGCCCAAATGCCCTTCCTCTGCATACCATGATGTGTCTCTCAGCCCCAGGCAGCAAGTCCCACAGTCCCAAAGGTGCTCTGGCATTGACTCATTTTTGATTGTGTGTGTTCCACACCTGGACCACGGGGCTGAGGCTGTCCTGGGACAGCCCTTGGAGGGGCTCAGCAATAGTGTCCCTTCCCCTGAGTCCATATTTTGCATTCCTATCTGCCTTGGTCCCCCAGTGTTCCTCTGGGCTGGTGGAGATGAGCATTTCTGGGGTGGTGGAGATGAGCCTTTGCTGGGCTGGTGACTCCAGTGGAGGCCTGGCAGCAGCTGGGGAAGGCTGTTATTTGGGCTCCCCTCACACCCCTTTGTCTCTCTGTGCCCCTTTGTGGGGGTGCAGATGATTTTTTTATCACTTAAGCCAACAATAAACACAAAGTCTGAACTTGGCATCAAAGCACCTTTTCCTTTCCTCCCTCAGCTACCTTCTGTCAGTTTTGGAGCACCCTGGCATTCCAGATACATTTTCTGGTGTTCCATGACACTCTTTTTAGCAGGTACAACCCTCCCCTTACCCTGTGCTCCTCATCCCACAGCCATCCTGCCTGAGTCTCTCATCAAGTACCTAACACAGGTTTGGAGTTGGTTGTGACCTGCTTCACCTTTCATTCCTCCTTTTAAATCCTTTTCTCCTTGTTTCCAGCTCAGATGCAGGAGAGGAAGATGGTGAGGAAAGTAGGAAGTGGACCTTCCATGCCCTTTGAGTTCTCATTCCTCTTTTGGAGAAGGAAGGTCTGCTGGGCCTTCTGATGGGAGTCCTGATTGTTGCTCTGCTGGAAATGATGAAGAAGTTGAAGCAATTTATGTGCAAAGAGGCAATCAATTTTTATACAGAAATATCTATTACTGAGTGCTTACGCTAACCCCCTCTCATTTCTGTTCGCTTAAGTGGAGGAGATCAGAACTGGGAGAAAGAGATAGGCAAAATGCCTGGAAAGTTGGAGGTCTGAAAGGACAAATCTTCTTCTTGGTGGAGATTGCTGTAATGAGTCTGTGCAGAGCAGGGATGGGGAGATGAAGCACGGCTGGTGAGAGCAGCTTGGTGTACACCAACTGACAGGCTCCCGGACTGCTCAGCCTCCTGCAGGTCAGGAGTGTGTCATGTCTCTAGCTATGCTCCTGCCTGTCGCCTGGGCCTTGGCTCACTGACAAGGACCCAGAAGGCAGAACCTTGCCCTGTCCTCTCTCTGGCACCAGTGGGCTGGTCCTCTACAGCCACAGGGCTGGAGGGTGTCTGCCACTGATACCTAAACACCCAGGAGATCTCCTCCTCTGTCCACACTTGTCACAGCATCCCAGCATGGTTGGGTTGGAAGGGACCTCTGGGGATCATCCAGTGCAACCCCCCTGCTCCAGCAGGCTCATCCCCAGCAGCTTGCCCAGCATCACCTCCACTTGGGTTTGGAATCTCTCACACAAGGACACTCCACAAGCTCTCTGGGCAGCCTGGGCCAGGGCTCTGCACCCTCACACCAAACAACTTGCTCCTCCTGCTCCCATGGAACCTGCTGCCTTCCAGTGTGTGCCCATTGCCCCTTGGCCTGGCCCTGGGCACCACTGAGCAGAGTGTGGCCCCAGCCTCTTGCCCCCTGCACCCTTCAGCTCTTGCTCAGCATGGAGCAGCTCCCCTCTGGCTCTGCTCTGCTCCAGGCTCAGCAGCCCCAGGGCTCTCAGCCTTTCCTCCTGCCACACATGCTCCAGTGCCCTCAGCATCTTCCTAGCCTCTGCTGGACTCTCTGCAGTAGCTCCTTGTTTCTCTTGAACAGTTGAGCCCAGAACTGGACCCAGCACTCCAGATGTGGCCTCTTCTTTTTACTGTCCTAGCTTTATCCCTTTGCCTGCTGCTTCCTTGACCCTGCTGCTTTGAGTTCTGCAATAGCTGATGGGAGATGTTAATAATTCCAGGTGACAACCACTGGTATGTATCCTAGAAATTGCTGCTTATTTAACATCTCAGTGTGGCAACAGTCCCAGGGAGCACTGACAGTGACCTGATCCTATCTGTAACAGTTCCACATTCCCACAAAGTTATCCCTGCCTCTTTTCCACATCATTTGGCTGAACTGCAGCAGCCCAAGCATAGAACAATGAAACCACCTGAGTTATGTGTTTAATAGGAAGCATGCAGCCAGGAGACCAAAAAAAAAAACCCAACAAGCATTGAATCTATAAATTATTCAATTTAAAAAAGGCACAAGACATCTTTGTACAGAAATAAGCAAAATGCCTTCTTTATCAGGTTCTTCTGCTAAAGTCTCCTGGTGTGCTCACAACTCACTGCCACCCTGCCTTGAATTGTTGCTTCAATTCCTGTTTGGGTTGTCACCACTCTCAATTATTATGTTGGTTGTTTTAAGAAAAAGGACCTAAAATAGATTTATATTTCTCAGATTTTATTAGACAGTAAAAAAAGAAAAGTCTGAGCTGCAGGAGTTAAATAATTTATTACCTTTGCTAGAGGGACAAGAAGAGATAAAATGAAAGATAAACTCCATGGATTGGAAAGGAAGGGTTTGGATCTCACTGCCTTTCCTGCCAACTGCTTTTGGCTGGATGCAGTTTGAAGAGATCTGTTCCATATGGGTTGTTCCCCATCACACAGCTACTTATTACCATCAGGGACCCATCTGGGTGCCCTTGGTCTCTGCTTGTGCTGAAGCAAGGCTGGGAGGCAAGGGGTGACTGTGCCAGCTCACATCAGGAGGTGTTTATTCCAGGTCCTGCACTTAAGCATTAAGCAATGATGTCTCTTCTTCATGCAGTGTTGAAAATCAATATGTTTCCCTACAGCTCCTCCAGTACTGTCATTAGCTACCCCTCACAAAAGACACTGCTAAAAGAGCCTTTATGCCTTGCTTTGCTTCATGCCTGAGTCTCTCTCCTGTGTCCTAGTCTCCTCCTGCTGATCCATAGAGGATTTCAGTGAGGCATTCAATTGTTTTGGACATCTGCAAGCAGCTTTTTGCTGCTCTAAGTGTCAGGGAAGCTCTTCAGTCTGGGCTAACATTCCATCAGGGGCTGAATTCACAACTATAATCCAAGTTTAGCCCCTGGCTGATGCATGTTCTACACACACAGTTATAGAATCATAGAATCATTATGGTTGGAAAAGATCTCTAAGGTCATCAAGTCCAACCACCTANGGACACCTTCCAGCACCTCCACATCTTTCTTGAAGTGGGGGTTCCCCTAAAACATGTCCCTAAGTAGAACATATACATATTCCTTAAACCCCTCCAGGGTTGTTGACTCCACCATGTCCCTGGGCAGCCTGGGCCAGTGCCTAACAACCCTTGCAGGGAAGAAGAGTTGAGATCTGAACATAGTTTCTTTCTGGTGCCCAGAAGTGCCAGTGTCCCCCTCCAGCCTGCAGATACCCACCCACGAGTTTTATTCCTGCTGTAGTTGTGAAGACACAAACATAACTCAGGGGACAGAGACCTATCTGGTGACTTCTTCTGCCAGGTATGGTAGACAGCACTGTATAGAATAAAGGTCCACAACCAGCAAATGTTCAGTAGCATATTCCACACCCACATCTTTCCTCTCTGTGTGGCTGATTTAATTTGTGAGCAAGGATAATTTATTCCTCCTAAATATTCTCTCTCATCCTTGTGAACATCTCTCCTCTTCTGACTTGTCTTGATAAGTTCTCAGTCTTTGACATGTCTTAGAGCAATGAGTTCCACAGTTAATTATCTACTCTGGAAACCAATTACAATAAACCAAACAAAAACCAGTGCCTGCTGCTGCTCCTCTTCTTCATTAGTCTTCAATCTGATGTGTGTCAATACAGCAGAATTCTATACAAGCTGGAGTCAAGTTTCTGAGGGCACCCAATTGTCCTCCAGTTTGCTTAATCTGAGCTCCTCCAGATTTCATCTCCTTTCAAACCTGTCATGAAAACCTTGTTGCTGTTTCTCCAAGTCTCTAATCATTATCTTAGCTGTTCCTACAGCCTCCTCTGTTCTTACCCTAGCTCTTATAAGTTCACTTGCAAGCAGAGTTCAAGACAAGGTCACCTTGCTTGGAGAGGCATTGTCATTCTTAGAGTGTTATTTTCTTCTGGTTTTGGGTGTTTTTTTTTGGCCATGGCTTCCTATGGCACTAAAAAACCTGCACAGATCATAGGATACAAGACTTAAAGGAGCCTCGGGAGATCATTTAATCTATCACTTGAACTGAAGCACAGTCAGGGATCAACCCTTAATAGATGTTTTAGTATGGTTCTCCCCTGCAGTTGTGCCAATCTAATTGTCTCTAGCCTGTCCCTGCCCTGGTCCTTTCTCAATGGGCAATCAGGTTTTCTTGCTGTATTGCTGAAATCTTTTTTCATGCAAAAAATCAGCTGTTCATTTTCTCCTCTTTCACCCCATAGAAGATGGAGAACAAGTTGCTATTGCTGTCTTTGCAACTCCTCTCTTGTGGGGGACTGGTAGGCTTGCCCTTGCTTCCCCTCTTTTCTAGAAGAGAACATTCACCCATTTCACAGAATCACAGTCAATGTTGGATCATGCATCCTGCTTTGCAGTTCTCCAGGCCTGTGGCAGTTAGTTGCCCTAGGGAAAATGATCACAGAATCATGAAGGTTGGAAGAGACCTCTAAGATTATCAAGTCCAGCCATGTACTTATCACCCCCACACCACTAAGCCATGGCCCTGAGTAGCACATCTACCTCTCCTGTTCTCCAGACTAACCAAGCCCAGTTCCAAATGGAACCTCTCTTTCTGTTTTTCCTCCAAGCTGCCAGCACAATTACTGAAGTTCACTGACAGGAAGAACCCGAGCACTAAGCTGGTGACCTTCCTGGCCTCTTGCTAGTGCATTCCAAAGCCAGGCTGAGGTTGCTGCCTGCTGTCATCTCTTTATTTTGTGCAAAGACATCACTCCACCAGCTCATACCATGTCTGGGGTGGACTCTGCCTCTGAGGTTAGGGTGTGCTCTGCTGCTGCTTACAAGCTATTCCCCATATTGCATTTGTACATCTGATTTCTCCTCTGTGAAAACGTGTGTGCATGGCACTTGGCTTTAGCAATGGAGCTTCTGCTTCCATCTTCCTGCAGCTCATTTGTTTTTTCCCTGCTGCAGATTGCCTCCTCCACCTAGATGAGTGCTTGTGGGACTGTGCTGTGAACTGGAGCAGAGAGCCAAATCAGGTTGGAGATCACACCTTATAAAAAAGGAAAAGGTATTTTTGTTCTGAGTGGTCTCAGGAAGCTGTTTGGTACTGCAGCCCCACAAGCAGTTGATTTTCACACCTAAAGGGGCAACAAACTTCTGCTGAGGCAGAAAAGGTTAGATTGGAGGTGGGAATAGGGATGGAAAGTTCTCAAACCACCTCTGGCATCAAGTTGCCCCAGGGGAGGTTTAGATTGGATGTCAGGAGAAATTTCTTCCCTGAAAGGGTTGTTAAGTCTTGGCCCAGGCTGCCCAGGGAGGTGGTGGAGTCACCATCCCTGCAGGGGTTTAAGAAACATCTAGATGTGCTACTTAGGGTCATGGTTTAGTGGCATGGGGCTGATAGGTATGGTTGCACTTGATGATCCTAGAGGTCTCTTCCAACCTTTGTGATTCTGTGATGTCAAGGGTAACCTCACCTGCCTAAATCCCAGACTGAGCTCTTTACATTGGTCTCTGTTGGATTTATTGCATTTATTTTGGGTCATGCCTCCCATTTCATCAAGATCACATTCAATTCTGATCCCATCCTCCAGAGTACTTGTAAATCTTCCCCATGTTTGTGTCTCAGAACCTCCCTGGTCCAGTTCCTGACTGTTATCTCCCTTCTGAACCATGGAGAGAGGCTGTCAGCGAGCTCTGTGGAAAGCTGAGAAGACACCAGAGGTCACAACATTAACAAGAGGTCTGCAATTCATATTTTTGTTCTGTTAAATGTTTGGTGCATTTACAAAGCTCACAAGGTGATGAGGTTACCAATCACCTGGCAAAGCAGACAGGAAACACTTTATACTGGAACGTGAGGGCTTCATGCCAAGAACATGGGTGGCAACTTGGTGTGACCAGAGGTGCCCCCAGAAGATGTAGGACACCAGGACTGAGGCAAATCCATCACTGGAGATCTGAAAGAAACATGTCAGTTGTGGCTCTCACTACTTTGGGGAAGGATGTGCACACAACTCCTCCACAAAACCACAGAATCACAAAGGTTGCAAGAGACCTCTAAGATCATCAAGTCCAACCATCTACCTGTCATCCACATGCCACTAACCCATGGCCCTAAGGAACACATCTAGGTGTTTCTTAAACCCCTCCAGGGATGGTGACTCCAGCACCTCCCTGGGCAGCCTGGCACAAGACTTAACAAACCTTTCAGTCAAGAAATTCCTCCTGACTAAATCTAAACCTCTCCTGGGGCAACTTGAGGCCAATTGCTCTTGTCCTTTCACTGCTAACCCTGGAGAAGAGACCTACCCCCAGCTCACTCCAGCCTCCTGTCAGGGAGTTGCAGAGAGAGCTAAGGTCTCCCCTGAGCCTCCTCTTCTCCACACTAACCAACCCCAGTGCCCTCAGCTGCTCCTCAGCACACTTGTGCTCCAGAGCCCTCCCTAGCTTCCTTGCCCTTCTCTGCACACACTCCAATGCCTCTGGCTCCTTCTTGCACTGAGGAGCCCAAAACTGACCCCAGGACTCTAGGTGTGGCCTCCCCAGTGCTGAGGACAGGAGGATGATCACTGCTCTGCTCCCACTGCTCACACTATTCCTGATCCAGGCCAAGATTCTGCTCCATCCCAGGCCTGTTTTTCTAGGGAATACATTTTGCTTAATAGTAGAGGAAGAAAACTTGATGGAGAGCCTAAGGAGGTGAAAGACAGAGTGATATTATTGGGAGACTATTGCCACAGAGCAGTTCCCTAGGGTGGAGAATTCCATTTTTCATTGTAAGTGAGCTGCATGGCTGAAAAAATAGACATTTCCCTTGTAGCTCGATACAAATTCAGTTGTGTTCTGTGTTTTATTTCAGTAGTCATCTCTTCTGCTTCCAACTGGGGTAAATATTCCTCTGAACCTTCCCCTCACTCTGTTAGAAGCCTGTCAGGCTGATGACACTGCTGATGCTGGAGCAGTAGCCTGGAGTACTGGAGAAGGCTGAGGCACTCCAAAGAGGTCCCCAGGAGGCAGGGGTCAGGGAGCTGCAGGCCGAGGAGGTGAATTTTGCCAAGCTGGAGAAGGTCAGTGCAAGGTCTGGGTTGATAATTGCTAGGTTTGTGGAGGCCAGGAGCACAAATCAGCTCTGTTTCCAGTGAGCAGGCACCAGGGCTCCATCTCACCTGTCAAGACTCTGCCTCAGCTGCCTGAATATCTTGTGCAAATTTTACTGTTTTCTGCCATGAAAGCTATGAAGAAAATCCTGCTTAGCATGCAGCAGAAGGCAGAGTCCTGTTTGGACAAGCCTTCAAGGAGGGCTGTGAACCACCCAGGGCTAGGGCCCACCTCATGTTTTCAGGGTAGTTCCCTGCAGACCAAGCACTCTTGCACCCCTGCCCTGTGGGGCTGGGTCATAACCCTTCAGAGAGCCAAGATCTATCACATCCACCACTTTCCCTAGCCACTAGGCTGCTTATCCTGCTAAGGAGAGGACATTGGATTGTTTGGACATGAATTGGTTTTGTCAAGGAAATGGCCTCAAGTTGTGCCAGGGGAAGTTCCAGGGGGCTGGAACACCTCTTCTATAAAGACAGGCAGAGGGAGCTGGGTACCTAAAGGGAACTTCCAAGAAGGCTGCAGAGGGCCTGTTTACAAAGGCCTGCAGTGAAAGGACAAGGGGCAATGGTTTTACATTGAAGAAGAGTAGATTTAGACTGGATATTAGGAAAAGGTTCCTCCCCACGAGGGTGGTGGAACACTGGACCAGGTTGCCCAGGGAGGTGGTTGAGTTCCCATCCCTGGAGGCATTTCAAGTGAGACTTGCCAGGGCTCTGGGCAAGCTGATCTAGTTGGGGATGTCCCTGGCAACTCCAGGGTGGTTGGACTAGATGAGCTCCAGAGGTCCCTTCCAACCCAAACCATTCTAGGATTCTATGTTTCTAAGTCCAGGTTGGATATTAGGAACAATTTCTTCTCTGAAAAAGTGATGGAGCATTGGCCCAGGCTGCCAGGGCAGTGGTCGAGTCATGATCCCTGGAGGAGTCCAAAAAAGCATGTACATGTGGCACTTCACAACATGGTTTAGTGTCATGGTGGTGTTGGGTCAACACTTGGACTTGATGATCTCAGAGGTCTTTCCCAACATGAATGATTCCAAGTCCATGTGGACTCTTCTCTTATTACCTTATTATCCCCCAGGTGCTTATAACAGCTGGTTCCAGTATTTGCCCAGCTCCTGACCTGTCTGCATGTCCCCCATTTTTGCCTCATTTTTAAGGGTTAAGCATAATATTAGTATCTGATACATTTCTCAGGGGATCTCTTTCTCCACGATAAAGCATCCACTCCATTAACTGGATGCAGTGTGACTGCACTGGGCTGGAAATGACCAAACATTGCATCTCTCTTCACTCCAACACTGGAGTGCTTAGAGATCTTAGGAAACTGCTGTCCCCTTCTCTCTTCTTTCTGTGCCAAGTGCTTTGTGATCTGCACATGAGCAGAACATAACTCTACCAAAAAGTGATAGCTACTGAGGAGATGAAGGGTCTGGAGCACAAGTGTGCTGAGGAGTGGCTGAGGGCACTGGGGTTGGTTAGTGTGGAGAAGAGGAGGATCAGGGGAGATCTTAGCTCTCTCTGCAACTCCCTGCAAGGAGGTTGGAGTGAGCTGGGGGTAGGTCTCTTCTCCAGGGTTGACACTGACAGGACAAGAGGAAATGGCCTGAAATTGCAGCAGGGGAGATTTATATTGGATGTCAGGAGGAATTCCTTCCCTGCAAGGGTTGTTAAGTCTTGTGCCAGGCTGCCCAGGGAGGTGGTGGAGTCACCATCCCTGGAGGGGTTTAAGAAACATTTAGATGTGCTACTTAAGTCCATGGTTC
Source organism: Bucco capensis (assembly GCA_013396975.1). Classification (NCBI taxonomy): domain Eukaryota; kingdom Metazoa; phylum Chordata; class Aves; order Piciformes; family Bucconidae; genus Bucco; species Bucco capensis. Next base: position 135,434 of record VWZO01004498.1, on the reverse strand, counting down.
AATGGCATGGGGGTGATAGGTATGGTTGCACTTGATGACCTTAGAGGTCTCTTCCAACCCTCATGATTCTGTGTGTGTGTGTTTCATTTCAGCTGCCTGTGGCAATGGCTTTAGCAAGCCCTTCGGTCTGTGGTCAGTTCCTGTAGTGCTGATGTGTTAATAGATTTGTCCTACCTCTCTTTGAAGTGACCTCCTGCTTGCAAAAGTGCTACCTCAGTTCTTGATCTTCTTGGTCTCAATTACTTTGTGCCATCAGACCATTTTTGGTGGTCACTTCCTGTCACCCAAGCAGCAAAGCTGTTCACTATTGAATAGCTCCTTGAAATGAGGACAACAAACTCCTGTCTCAGCTGGCAGAAGCATCATGAGTAATGATCTCTAGTCTTCCTTTCTCAGAGGCTCTCTCTTTCATATGTGTGGCTTGCTCAGGAGAGTGTAGGAGCACGTGGATCCTTCCAGCATCATGCTTTACTATTGACTCTGAGGGGTTTGAGCTCTTACACTCAGTGGTGCACTTTCAAGCCTCACCAAGAGCACTTCTCATGGGGAAACCTTCTCTGTTCACAGAATCACAGAATCACAGAATCACCAAGACTGGAAAAGACCCCCAGGATCATCAAGTCCAGCCTATGACCCAATACACCACAACATCTAAACCATGCCACTCAGTGCCACATCCAATCTTTTCTTAAACACCTCCAGGGATGGTGACTCCACCACCTCCCTGGGCAGCCTATTCCAGAGCCCAGAACCTTGTGTTCCATCACAAGACACAACCTCACTTGCCATTCAGAAGCTGGTGCCACTCTAGAGACGACAGGGAAAGCAATGAGATCTGGTAGCTTACATACCAAGAAGCATCATATGGCAGAATGTAATTCAGCTCCTCAGAAGGGGGGCTTCTCTGCTCCTCTCCAGAATTACCTGGAAGGAGGCTGAAATGAGGTGGGGTCTGGTCTCTTCTCCTAAGGAACAAGGGACAGGACAATTGGAAATGACCTCAAGTTGTGCTAGGGGAGGTTTAAGTTGGACATAAGGAAGAATTTCTTCCCCAAAAGAGTCATCAAGTCCTGGCCCAGGCTGACGAGGGCAGTGGTGGAGTCACCATCCCTGGAAGGGTTGAAAAGCCATGGAGATGTGGTGTTGAGGGCCATGGTTTAGTGGTGACCTGGCAGTGCTGCTCAATGGTTGGACTTGATGATCTTTGTGATGGGGTACATGAAACAGGAAGGTTTTTTTGTGTCCAGCTTGCCTCCTCCTTCTTCTCCCAAACCTGTTTGTTTTGTTTTCCAAACTGCTTTGCCTAGCCCGCCCCTCCCC
>VWZO01004498.1:98813-117766 GCA_013396975.1 Bucco capensis | reverse complement strand
TGACATCCAATCTAAACCTCCCCTGCTGCAACTTGAAGCCATTTCCTCTTGTCCTCTCACTGCTAACCCTGGAGAATGGACCTACCCCATCTCACTCCAACTTCCTTGCAGGGAGTTATAGAGAGAGCTAATGTCTCCCCTGAGCCTCCTCTTCTCCACACTAACCAACTCCAGTTCACTAAGCTACTCCTCATCAGACTTATTCTCTAGACCCCTCACCAGCCTCGTTGCCCTCCTGTACACCCCAGGGAGCTTTCATCCAGCCCCACTCCAATCTCTGTGGCACAGCCCTGCCATGCCACTCTCACAACTCTGCACCAGTGCAGCACTGACCCTTGTAGCTCCCCCTGAGCAGTCCTTGTGACTCCATGCCTGGTGCTTCCTGTAGCTGTGTGCCCACACTGCGTGTGCCTGTGCTGCTCCCCACACCAAGCAGGACAGCTGCACTATGCCTGGCTCCATCTTCTGGTGTCACACTCTTTACCAAGGCAAGAATCCAGCAGGTAAAGACATTCCAGCACAGCCTGGCATTCTTCTGAGGTTACATCTGGAGGAACTTCTTCCTCCCTCCCTGCATCACACAGCCAATATCTGAGTTGTTAATAAAATCCTATTGTTCTTTGCAGCATCCTTGACTCTGCTCCGCTCAAGAACAACATGTGCCTCTGTGTTCTTTCCTGAGCTTCCCTTATCAGCTCTGCAGCCAGGATGAATGGGCACACCTCTAACAGAGAAATTAAATGAGAACAACACCAGTGCCAAGCTCTTTGCAAACAGAGGAGTGAAATGAAAAATGCCACTTGCTGTGGGTTCACCCAGCACATTGAATTATTATCTGCCACGGCCTCTTCTTACATTTGTCCTTTCCCTGGGCCTGATAAATAAGACTTCCCACAAGTTCTGAAGCTGTTTCAGGAGTTGCCTAGCAGATAATGCTCATAAATCTTGGGGGCTATCTCTCTGGCTTGCCTGGCAGCCTAATAGCTCAAAAGTCTTCTGGTTTCTAATGTCTTGCTTTTTTTAAACATAGAACTTTGAAATCTTTCTTTCCTTGACCACAGGCCCAATGACCAGATTGATATGGAAGTCCTGATTTTCAAGGCAAGACCTCTGGGCTGATGGACCAGTTTTCTGCCCAGCTGGTGCCTTCAGGTGGCTGCTGTTTGCAGCTGCTCTGGTTCATGGTAGAGCTGGGTGGAGGAGGCAATCCTCTTGGTCAGCAGGTGGCCCTGCTGCTGCCAAGACACAAAAATCCTCTCTTTTGTGAAGGCCAGGCCTTGGAGGCATCATCTCTGGCTTGCTTCTCTCTGCAGGCAGGAGAGAGATGGTTTTCTCCAGTGCCAGGGGCCAAGGGTGGGTTGCATGAGTTACCTTGCAGAGATGTCCATCTCTCCCTGAGGGTGGTGAAATCAGACTTGGACATCTAATATATAGATGTCTGAGGAGAAATGAAGTCCAGGCATAAGACACAAAATAAAAGAAAATGAAAAAAAAGAAGAAAAAACAATCCTAGGTCATGCTCAGCAAGAGTCCTCCTAGGCCAATTTGTGTCTTTTCCTTGGAAGCAGAACCCTGTGAGCCAGTGCCCAGGCACTGGAGATGAAGAGCATCTTTCNGTTGGGGATGTCCCTGGCCACTGCAGGGGGGTTGGACTAGATGAGCTCCAGAGGTCCCTTCCAACCCAAACCATTCTAGGATTCTATGACTCTTTGTTTAGTGGTTTCCAGCTCCTCAGATCCCCTGACATTTTCTCACTGCTGCTTGTCTCTGTGCCATTTCCACAGGAGCAATGAGGACTCTAGCTGAAGTCTTATGAGCTCCTCCTCCAGGAATGCTCATGAAGCAATGCCTTCCAGCTTCCTCAGGGTCTATTTCTACTTTCTACTTGTCTGCTGGGCACCCATCTGCAGAAGAGTGCCTTGCATTGCTTTGGTTTGCACGCTGCCAGCTCCCTTCATCACTTTTCCATGTCCCAGTGTGGCCACCAATGCCTTTCTGCTCAAGGTTAGGGTTGCTCTTGTTCAAAGACCAACAGCACATCATATTTTGTGGCTTCTTGATGGAAAAAATATTTTATAGACAGTTTCAGGTTTTAGAAATGTGCTTGAAATAAAGGTTCCTATTTCTCCCCTTGCCAGTGCCACAGGAATGATCTCCTAGCTGGTTCTGCAGCCCAGTGGGCAAGTGGCTAGTCATCAGTCTAACAACAAAGCTGAGACGCATGGTTGGCAGATGCCTGCGCTGAAGGCTCTCTCTGGATCTGCTGAACTCACTTGGAAAATCTCTTCCAAGAGAAACCCTAAAGGTGTGGCTGCTGTGGCTGTGTCATCATGGCATTTTTCTTCCTTTTACAGTGCTTTTGCGGTATCTAACGTGACTTCAGATGTTTAAAGGGAGAGTGTGTGACTGTCTCCTGTGCTGTGACTGCCTATGTCCTTGTCACATTCCCGCATGGAGGAGGACACTGGAGGACACCAGATGAGCCACTCCTCTCCTGCCATCATCTGAGGTGTTCCTAGAGCAGTTCAGCTGGCTCTGCAATCAGCCATGTTTACCTGGAGTTAGATTTGTTTCTAGGCTCAGTCTGAAAATCACTTGCGGTCTCCTGTGGCCCCTGGTGCCATAACTGTGCCCACAGCAGAGGGAGCATTAAACTCATTGCCCACGGCAAAGTGTGGGGAGTGATACCCATGTTCCTAGAATCCTTGGATGGGTAGGATGAGCTCATTAGCCTTCTGGCAGTCATCCTAGGAGAAGGACAACTCTGATTCCAAACCTGGGCAGATGGAGCTCGTTTAGCCCTGGAAGGCCTTCCAGCTAAGAGGTTAAACCTCCATCCTAAGGACTTGGCTGCCAGCGTCCAAGCTTGCTAGGCCCTGGCAGATGAACCTTAGGACTAAAGGGTGGGTCCAGCTCTGTGCATGCTGTGTCTCACCTAAAAAAATCCATAGTGCAGGCTCGAGGGTGCTATCTGCTATCCTCCTTTTATCAGCGCGCTTGGAAAAGGCACTGAGGAGGAGCATGGATGGAGCCCTCCCTGGAGCTTCGTTCGCGAAGCCTAGCCATACATACAGATTTGTTTCTCCAAACCACTTTCACCTGGGAGGTGGAATCCCTTACCCAACAGCTACCTTGTCTTTAAACAGGGAGACTTCTCCTCTTCCAGTGTCACATGTGGGTGCCAGAGTTTGGCACTCCAGTGTGACTCTTTATTCCCCTATTTCTGCTTTCTTTGTTTTGGATGGAAAATAGTCTCCTGTCTCCTCCTGGCTGGAGCTCCATTGTTCATCAGACATATTTATTAGCTTGTCTGGTGGCTCTGCTATTTTTCCTCACCAAGTCCTCTTGCTTCCTGGAGTTTTTGTTCCTTGACAAAATAACAAAAACCTTACCTTTACTGGCTCATTTTTATCCCTTCTCAGCTTCTCCTTATCACACTCTTTTCTTGTTTCTATTATCAGCAAGGTCTTCTGCCTGCTGCTCCCAGGCTGTCTGTACAGCATAATTGGGGTCCTTCTAAGGGCTGCTTCCTGTTCCTCTCATTCCTTAAAGCTGTTCTCACCAGACTTTGGTGTCCACAACCATGTCCTGCTGCTTGCTCAGTGTATGAACAGGCTCCATAGCCCACATGTTGGCAGAAGAAGCCAGGAAGAAGCTTCATCAAAAGGAGTGTGGCCAGCAGACTGACGGAGAGGATTGTGCCTCTGCTCTGCTCTGGGCAGAGCTCAGCTGCAGTGCTGGGGCAGCTCTGGAGTGCTTAGCACAGCACACACATGGAGCTGGGGGAGTGGGGACACAGGAGGACACAGAAATGATCCCTGGAACCATTCCAGGTCAGGTTGTTTGGGGCTCTGAGTAACCTGCTCTAGTTGAAGATGTTTTAACTTGAGTAAGGCAATGCCCGAAGGCCCAGAGCAGAGCTAACAAAAATGAGGAAAAAATGGAAATAACATGGGGAAATTGCATGGCTTGGATCAAGATGCTGAAATCCAGAAGGTCTAAAATCAGTGAGTATACAAAATGGGATTGGAAGTCAGACGGGGAAAATTTGAACCCAGTACCATTACTCACCAGACAATTAAAAGTATACTACTTAAAATTCTTCTTTGCTCTAGCAAAATGCTTTCATTTGAATGTATACAGAAAAAAAAAAGCTAAAGATGCAGAAAATCACAACTGTTCTCTACCAGTTTTTAGATCACAGCTTATATTTGCAGACTCTGTGTTTAATACTTTCAGAATTCTAGCTAGGAAATCAAACCTGAGGTTATGGGGTAAGGGGATTATAGGCTTTAAAATCATTTGTGAGATATACATGAGGCGATTTATTATCAATGCTGTGCACTAAAGTCCCCATATTTACTTATAACTATGCACCTTCCAGAAAAGCAAAATTAAGTAATAGAAATTTAATCCTAGTGTATTTTCAGTTTCCTACAGTGACCCCTGAACAAGAATGCTTGTCACAGACAACAGATTGAATTAGGACTTCTACTGGAAGAGGTAGATGACCTGCCCCATTAAGCCTCTAAAGACCCTTTCAAATCTAACCCTTCTATGATTCTATGACTCTATAGTGAACCTGTGCATGAAGCCCAGTTAGCAGCCCAGTTAGCAGCCCAGCTCAGGGTAAACTCCAGTCCTTAGAAGGTTCCCCATTAATTGTTCTTTTTCTTCATCTAGATAGTTTTTTTCCTTTAACTTGCTGCAGTGAGGGTCACTGCTAGCAGGGAAGAAAGCTGCAGGAGTGTCCCTGATCTCCAGCTTGCAGCTAACCCTGCAGGGAATGGCAGGAGCAGCCCCAAGGAAGAGGAGAGGCTGAGTGATTGGGCTGTCTCCCCACCATGTGTCAGCAGCCTCTGCAGCTGCAGCCTTGGTGTCATTCCTGCAAGCTGAATGTCCTGGGCTGGGCTGAAGGTGGCACCAGTTGCCATCTGCTGTCTGCTTCAATAGGGCAGCACACACATGCTCATGCAGACACACATCCCCGCCTATAACTGGGATGTTCAGGTGCCAGGCTGCTCTGGTGGTGTTTTGCCTCATTCTAAAGTGATGCAGACAACCACATCTTGCTCTTTTTGCCTTTTATATGGACAATGTGACACTGTTTTGCTCCTAAACCAGTGTTCTGTATTCCCACATGCATCAGGTATACCTGGTGGAGAGGTCTGGAAGAGCTGGAGATCCCTGTTCTTTAATTAAATAGACCTATCAATGGGCACTTGGAGTACTGGCAGCTGGGGAAACTCCCCTCAGAGGAGACAGTGATGGTCCTGCTCTCTGAGTCACAGCAGCTGATTCTGAAACCACCAAAGCAATGTGAACAGTGACACAGAGGCAAATCTAACATGGCCAACAACCCATCCTCCATCCCCTTGGTCAAGGATTGAGGGATCTGCTGGTAAATGGGAACTCCCCAGTGGGCTCTATGAGGGTGACCAAGAACCTGACTGGGCTCTTGTGGGGAATGGTTTTGTTTCTCTTTGGGTGCAGAAGTCAGATAACACTATGTACAAAACTCGTTTGGGTTTCTGTGCACAAAGCGTGTACAGGAAGGTGATTTATCCCATTCTCAGCCAGCTCACACAAACTCCTGCCTAGAAGACCCTTTTGTCTTCCATAAACTTCAAACTGAGCCTGAAGCAAATGGTTCAGACATATGCTGTCTCAACTCCATGAATGCAGTGGGCAGGTGTCTACCCAGGACCTTCAGTGCATCTTCACACCCTGTCACCACCTCAGTGTGCTCAGAATCCCAGAAGGTTAGGGGTTGGAAAGGACCTCTGCAGATCATCTAAGCAACCCCCCTGCCAGAGCAGGAGAACCTAGAGCAGCTTGCACAGGATGTGTCCAGCTGCCTTTGGAATAGCTCTAGAGATGGAGACTCCAGCACCTCCCTGGGCAGCCTGGCACAGTGCTCCACCACCCTCCAAGGAAAGAAGTTCCTCCTCCTGTTCAGATGAACTTGCTGGCTGCTAGTTTGTGCCCATTGCCTCTAGTGCTGTCCCTGGGCCCCACAGAACAGAGCCTGGCCCCAGCCTCCTGCCCCCCACCCTGGAAGGATTGCTAAGCATTGCTCAGCTCTCCCCTCAGGCTGCTCTGCTCCAGACTAAGCAGCCCCAGCTCTCTCAGCCTCTCCCCAGCACAGAGCTGCTCAAGTCCCCTCAGCATTTCAGTAGTCCTTCTCTGGAGCCTCTCCACAAGTTCCCTGTCCTTCTGGAACAGGAGAGCCCAGAACTGAACACAATACTGCAGCTGTAGCCTCCCCAGGGCAGAGTAGAGGGGGAGGAGAAGCTCCCCTGCTGGCCACACTCTTCTTCCTCAGAGATGGCAGCCAGCTACCAGCCTTGTTTCTGCTCCTCCTCCTGTGGGTGACCATGGGGATGGATGCTCCTCTCTGATCTGCCTTCAACAAACACACCTCTCATGCCTCACCATGCCGTGGCATTTTGTAGCAATCAAAGCCATGCCTGTCACAGAGCCATGTTACAGCTTCCCACTGATGGATTCAGCAGCACCAAGCTTTTATTGCTCACCTGCTTTGTAACAGGGAGCCCATTGTTATAGTTATTCACTTTGGAGCACATGAAAACATGTGAAGGACTCAATAGACACTACTCCCATTTTCAATAGAGATGCCTGGCAGCAGACTGGTGCCACAACAACAAAGAAGAGAGTGAACAGCAAAGCAGCAAAGGCTGCAAAGTCTGCTCACAGTGTGAGCACTTTTAATTAAGCCTCTGCTTTTGGTCACTTTAGAATAGCCTCAGAGCCTCAGGAGTAGTGGAGGAGTTTTCAGTTCTCCTTAGCCTGGAGAGGGAATCATCACAGACTGGCCAGGTTGGAAGGGACCCTAAAGATCATCTAGTTCTGACTCCCCNTTACTCCTACCCAAGTGCAGGACCTTACATTTTGACTTATTAAACTTCATTTTATTCTCTTGGGCCCACTCTTTGAGTTTATCCAGGTCCCTCTGGATGGCATCCCGCCCTTCTGGCATACCAACCACACCACTCAGCTTCATGTCATCTGCACACTTGCTGAGGGTGCACTCAATACCCATGTCTAGGTCATTAATGAAGATGTTGAAGAGCACTGGTCCCAAGACAGAGCCCTGAGGGTCACCACTTGTCACTCTCCACCTAGGCAAAGAACCATTGATCACAACTCTCTGGCTGCATCCATCCATCCAGTTTCTTATCCACCCAACAGTCCACCCATCAAAGCCATATCTCTCCAGTTCTGAGATAAGGATGTCATGATGGACTAAATGACCCAGAGGCAGCTCCATCACCATCATCATCATCATCATCATCATCATCATCATCATCATCATCATCATCATCATCATCATCATCATCATCATCATCATCATCATCATCTCTGGAAGGGAAGCCACCTTGGTGAGCTGGAGGGTGTATTGAGTGGGGGCCCAGAGGCTGTCCTTTGGCTTGGGTTGGTGAATGAAATCAGACCATCATGCTGCCCTTCCATGGGTTTTCCTCCTGAAGGCTTTGGTACTGGAGCTCAGGGATTTGCAGGGTTCTGGTTGTGTAATGCTAATGTTAGATTTGTTCTTCTATCACATAAATCCTTGTTAAATACAACCACAGCCCGGGCTGCCATGAAACCTCTGTTTATTCTGAATTGCTGAGCTTTAATTTAATCAAACTTTATTTATTTATTTAATCTTATTTATTTATTTAGATTTCACTCAGATGCGGTATCACACGCCCAGAACACAGGCAAGTTCTCCGTGTAGAGGAGAGATAACTTGCATCCCATGCACCCTTTCTTCCCCTGGGAATAAGGGCTGTGAGCTGCAGGGTGTTGCCTCCTCTGAGCCCCAAGCAGATCCTCTGGTCAGCTGTGAGGGACAGCAGAGAGGAGGCTGCTTTGTGGGGCCAAGCTTACTGTCATTGGCTTTCATCCCTGGAGTGCTGCTGCATGCCTCTGAGGAACATCTCAAAGGTCTTCTACCACCTTCTCCTGGAGCAACCATGGTGCTTCACCCTTCACAGGTAGCCTTTGCTACTCCTGGTCCCAGGTGAGCTTGGTGCCCAGTAGACATGGACTTGTACGGCTAGGCTTCGCGAACGAAAATCCAGGGAGGGCTCCATCCACGCTCCTCATCAGTGCCTTTTCCAAGCGCGCTGATAAAAAGAGGATAGCAGATAGCACTGGATAGCACTGGATTTTTTTTTTAGGTGAGACACAGCATGTGCAGAGCTGGACCCACCCTTTAGTCCTAAGGTTCATCTGCCAGGGCCTAGCAAGCTTGGACGCTGGCAGCCAAGTCCTTAGGATGTAGGTTTTATTAGAGTGTCCTTCTTTTAGCTGGAAGGCCTTACAGGGCTGAACGAGCTCCATCTGCCCGGGTTTGGAATCAGAGTTGTCCTTCTCCTAGGATGACTGCCAGAAGGCTAATGAGCTCATCCTAGCCATCCAAGGATTCTAGGAACATGGGTATCACTCCCCACACTTTGCCGTGGGCAATGAGTTTAATGCTCCCTCTGCTGTGGGCACAGTTATGGCACCAGGGGCCACAGGAGACCACAAGGCATTTTCAGACTGTGAGACATGGACTATGTGTGAAGGAAACACCTCTTCTTCCCTTCTTGTCCTCCCCAGTCCTCCCAGTTCTTAGTGAGTGCTTCTCCCCTCCCTCTGGCAAAGGCCATTAGTACACCAGGGCTGACTTCCTCACCTCTCCCTCCTTCAGCCCCTTGGGACCTTCCTTTTCTCCCTTTAATATGACTCAACATTTTTAGCAAGTTCCTGTCATGCAGCAGCTCCTGGACCCAGTCACCCTCAATGCTGGGGAAGATGTTGAAGTTCCCCATCTCTCCTTCCTCAGAACTAGCATGTCCCTTCCCTCACTCCAAGGGATACTCCCCACCCCCATCCACCTGCTGGACCAGGGCCTGGGAAGGGAAAGCATTTCCAAGGTGTTGGTGGTGTGCACCAGGTCTTTCCCCACAGCCACCACTCCCGTGGTTGGAAGGAGGAATGGACCCAGCTTGGCTGCAGCCTCTGCTCTTGGAGAGCCTCATTAAAGCAAAATGAAAGATGCCCTAAAGCCCACAAGAGCCTCCTTGCTTTCAGGTTGCTGTGAAGACAACTTGCCTCAGAAGGCTTGAATACTAAGGGGAATGTGTAAATAAACATCACTTTCATGCTTGGTTCTCCATGGTTCTGCTGCCGGAGGAGAGGAACAAAAGTGTCTTACAGGTGAAGGAGAGGCAGCATTTGCTGCACAGGAAAGCTCCTGCAGACAAAATTAGGGCATGTCTCTAGGAGAGCTGTGGTATTCCTCCCTGATCCACTGTGAGGGGATAACAGGCACTCTGTAGGAGGAATGTCTAACTCCCTGATAGGAAGACAGCTCATGGTCTCTCAGAAGCAGAGCTGAACTCAAGAGCCCTTGACAGCCTTCCCAACAGAGCTAGTTGGGGTGTCAGTGCTCCTGACATGAGGCTGAAGAGGAGATACTGGGAGCCAAAGCAGGCAGCTGAGAGATGCAGTGACAAAGGTGGTGGAGTCACCGTCCCTGGAGGTGTTTAAGAAAAGATTGGACGTGGCACTGAGTGGCATGGTTTAGATGTTGTGGTGTATTGGGTCATAGGCTGGACTTGATGATCCTGGGGGTCTTTTCCAGCCTTGGTGATTCTGTGATTCTGTGAAAGCAGCAGCAGCAGCAGAACTTCAAGCAGGTGCCAGCTGACATGGCACAAGGTGGGAAGGGATACAAGAAGGTCAGAGAACAAAACAAAGGCACCATGGAAGAGAAGAGTGAAGGATGCTAAAGAAGTCAGGCCTGGGTCATAAGCTCTGGGATCAGAGAGGCTCACAGTGACCTGGGGAAGGCCTTCAGTTCCTCCAGGAAGGAAAGAAGGAGCTGTGCATGGACAGGTGCTTTGCATGGACAGTTGGCAACACACACTCTTGCATTTGGGAAAGGTGTTCAGGATGAGAAAACAGTGCAGGGAGGTCATTAAAGGTCATTATTGATGAGTGCTAATCAGTGAGGCTCACTGGCTGAAGCCATGGCGGCTGTCTCACATCTGGGTTTGGAGCAGAATGGGAATAATCAGAGCAAGAGGAAAAGATGAAAGGAGCTTGTGGCTGTACTAAGAACAACATCTTGCAAGGGAAGGTATCAGGACCAACTGGTTTCTAAAGAGCCTGGGAGGCTCTTTATCCTGACTGGGCACCACAGGATAAAAAGCAGTTTATTTCCTTTCCCTTGGTGCAGGAGACACTGAGGAAGGTCAATCACAGCTCCAGATGCATGCCTTGATACCACAACAGGGCAGATTTAAGGTCATTGTAAGTATTTTAGCAGGTAGAAATTGGACTTCTCTCTGGCACAGAGACAGACATTTCCAAGGGAGAGCTCAGCTCACATTTAGGAGGTGGGGTACACTCTGTCCAGGGATGATGAAGTGTGTGGAATAGCTCCATGGTTGCCCCAGGCAAGCTGGGTTTGCCTGTTGTCACTTCCAAAGCTGGAGATGCATTTCCCCTTGATCAGTGCCTGCTGATGTGTGTAAGGCCACACTCAGCTTAATGATGGGTGGTGGGCATCAAGGTGATGGATGGAGGATGTTAATCAGACAATTACTGGGGAAAGTAGCAAAGGCTGCTGGGAAAAGGTAAACGAAATTACTTTGCAAGCTGATACCAGCTGCTGGAGTACAGGTGGAAAACACAGAACAGGAGAAGACAGGGCTCAACAAGAGTGTCCTGAAGGCTTGTCCAAGCTAACTCCAGCCTGATTGGGTTAAGTAGGGGATGGGAGAGCTGGGTATTTTCATTTTATTGTTAGAGATACAAGACCATGCACGGGTTCCCTGGGTTAATCCTGCTGAGGGTGAAAGCTCAGAGAAGGTGGCTGCTCTGAGCACCTTCTGCAGAGGCAGAACAGCAGCTTGGGTTTCAGCTCTTCTGCTCACCAAAATACAAGTGTCTAACATCACTCAAACAGCCATTTCCAGCAGGTCTTGTACCCAGAAATAACCCCAGGACTTGAGAGTCCAGAGAGAGAGTGGTGAGGAGTCCCCTGGGATCCAGGATCTTCTGGCTTTGCTGTGCATTGCATTCAGCTCACGTCTGAGGCTGTTGTCAAGGCTGCCAGTGCCCCAGTTTCTGTAATCAAAGCCTTGTGAAACACAGGCTGAGAAAAAAAAATCAGATTGCATAATAGCCAGCTTTGTTTATCTGCTTAAACTCCACTTTGGATTGCCTTGGAGAGGAGCAGGCAGAAGACCTGCCCTGTTCCCTGGGGCATGGTGCAGGGCTAGCCTGCAGGGTAGGGTACACTCCCCTGTCCTCAGCCATGGGGCTGGGGTCAGCCTGGCCCAGGTGGGACCTCCCAGCCTTGTGCAGAGGCTGCCAGAGGGATTACATGTGAATTAGTGTAATCAGGGAGCCTCCCAGCTCAGGACTTTGCCAGAGAAATGCAATTGGAGACTCACATGCTGATCCAGAGGGCTCAGCCAAAGAACACATTTACATTGCTCCGCTACCTTTATCCCAGAGGATCCCCTCAGAGCCTGGTGTGATGCTTCCATGTACAAAAGGCTTTTATTCCTTACTGGCTTTCACTATACCTAGACAGAAGGGGAAAAACCAAACAAACTCCAAAACATCAAAAGATTTCACTCTGAGTGTCCTGAGTTGGAAGGTACCCACAAGGATCCTGGAATTCAACTCCTGCCTATGCACAGTACAACCTCCCTCCTGCCCCCCTCAAAAATCCCAAATCAACCAACCAACCCCTAGAAAATCACACCTTGTGCCTAAGAGCATTGTCCAGATGCTTCTTGAGTTCTTGTCAGGTTTGGCACCATGACTCTGAAGAGCCTGTTCCAGTGTTCCACCACTTTCTAGGTGGAGAACCTTTTCCTAATACCCAGCCTAAAACTCCCCTGGCATGAAGAAGGCTGACATGTAAAGCCATGCTAGAGACAAAGCCCTTGTGAGCCCTGGGGTGAGTTGTGGCCTGTGCACAGGTAGAGTCCCTTTGCTAAGAGTTAGGGAAGCCAAAGATGGTCTCCAGGCATTTGGCCCTTCCTATGGATCCCTCTGCCAAGGGCAGAAGAAGCAAAGGTGCTCCCTGCATAACAAGGCCACCAGGAGTGGGGTTATGCTGGTGGCTCTTCAAATGGAGAATTTCACAGAGTTTTTGGAAACAAAGCAATGCCAGGATGTCATTTTGGATCAAGTTTTAGGGTTAAGTGCCCCCAGGAATGATCATTTGCAAGGCTCTTAAGGAGAAAAGGAGCATCTCTGTTCAGTTATCCCAGCTGTCTCAAGAGAGATGGGCTGAAAGGGTGCAAAGTGTCTTGCAGGACACCTCTGGTTGTCCTTTGGCTTTGCCTGTGGGCCAGGTTGGCTAATTTGCAGTTGTCACTTGCTGGATTGATGGTTCCCAGAGTCCAGGCTCCCAGTACTTGTCTGGTTTCACTTCTGCACCTGGTTACATGACAGGGAAGGAATTAGTTGGTGAGGTCCAGTAGCCTTCCAAGTGCCAATGCTTCCTGCCTGGGATGGACAGTACAAGTGAGAGCAGCACTGCAAGGCTGGGAAGTGCTACCTCAGGGACTTGGGGCAGAAAGGTTTGCCCAAAAGGAATGTGTATTTTGTGGAAAAGTAAGTAAATGAATACTTGAGTAAAGACGAAGCTGTTTCAAGCTGACAAGACCAAGCTGTTCTCCCAGGCCAGGGGAAAAAAGAGTGACTTGTTGCAATGTGGTTTGTTACTCAGAATACTCCTGATAGACAACTGGAGGCTTCATAAGAGGAAGATATGTTGCCTAATCCATCACTAAACCACATTCCTCAGCACCACATCTCCACAGCTTTTAAACCCTTCCAGGGATGGTGACTCCACCACTGCCCTGGGCAGCCTGGAACAGCCCTTAGCAACCCTTTTGGGGAAAAAATTGTTCCTCATGTCCAATCTAAACCTTCCCTAGCACAACTTGAGGCTGTTTCCTCTTATCCTATCACTTGTTCCTCGGGAGAAGAGACCAAGCCCCACCTTGCTCCAAGCTCCTGTCAGGGAGTTGTAGAGAGCAAGAAGATCTCCTCTGAGCCTCCTCTCCTCCAGGCTAACCAACCCCAGTTCCCTCAGCTGCTCCTCACAACACGTGTGCTCTAGACCCTTCTCCAGCTTCCTTGCCCTTCTCTGGACACACTCCAGCACCTCAATGTCCTTCTTGCAGTGACAAGCCCAAAACTGACCCCAGGATTGGAGCTGTGGCCTCCCCAGTGCCCAGTGCAGGAGGCCAATCCCTGCCCTAGTGCTGCTGCCACACTAGTGCTGAGCCAAGCCAGGATGCTGTTGGCTTTCTTGGCCTCCTGGGCAATCTGCTGGCTTACCTTCAGCTATTGTTGACCAATTCCCACAGGTCCTTTTTCCCCAGAAGCTTTCCAGCCACTCTGCCCCAAGCCTGGAGCATTCATGAGTTTGGTATGACCATGTGCAGGACACAGCACCTGGCTTTCTTTAACCTCAGCACATTGTTCCAGCCTGGCCAGATCCCTCTGTAGATCCCTCTCTACTCTCAATGAGATTAGCAGTCCTAACTAACTTGGTGTCATCTGCAAATTTATAGGTTAACTTAAGGTTGATCAAACTTAAGGCTGGAAGAGACCTCTAAGATCATCAAGTCCAACCAGACCTATCAGCCCATGCCACTAAACCATGGCCCTAAAGACAACATCTAAATGTTTCTGAAACCCCTCCAGGGATGGTGACTCCACCACCTCCCTGGGCAGCCTGGGACAATGCCTAACAATCCTTGCAGGGAAGAAATTCCTCATGACAACCAATCTAAACCTCCCCTGGTGCAACTTGAGGCCATTTCCTCTTGTCCTCTCACAGTTAACCCTGGAGAAGAGACCTACCCCCAGCTGACTCAGAGTGCACCTCATGCCTCATCCAGATCACAGAGCTGAGCCCTGAGGAACACAGTTTTGCCAGTGTTCATAAACTAGATCAGCTTGGAGGAGCAGTCCTGCTCCAGACAGGAACAGCAGGAAATATAGTGGAGGCAGGGAACTGGACAGGAACTGTCTAATAATGAGAAAGGCAAGATAAAGGTGAGAGTAGAGAAAGCTTTTGGTGTTGAGGTTTGTAAGGCTGGGAGCCTCCTGCTTGGGGAAAAGACCTGGAAGCTCCCTGGCTTGGACCCATGCAATCCAGCCTGAGGTGGACATGGGAAACCTTCCAACTGTTAGAACTGAGACTAGCCTTCCAAAAAAGATGCAAAGGTAAGAAGCTTAGGTGACTTTAAGGTGGTTTTGGGGGTTTTTATAGAAGCATCTTTGGGCTCCCAGGAGGGAGCACAGGGTTGGGTAAGCCAGGATAATCCCCACTGAAGGATAACCCCCCCAGAGCAGCTGGGTCATGTTGTCCCTCAACAGGTTCAGGGGTTTCCCCAAGGCTTCCCTTCCCCACTCCCCCTGAGGTTACCAGGACAAGACACAGAATAGCTTCCTCACCATTTTCCCACACAGCAGCATGTTCTCCTCACCTCCCAGGGTGAAGCAGAGGGAAAATCCCTGGATCTACTGGCTGTGGTGTGTCCCTCCAAAGCCATAAGTCTATCAGAAGAGCAGAGGTGGCCATGAATTTCAGGGTATGGACATTCCTGCTTCACTTGTGCCTGAGGGAAGCAGTGAGGGTTCCTGGACAGCAGGCTACATGCAACCTGCTCTGCTGTGAGTACAGCAAGGGCAGCTCCAAGAAAGCCTTCAGAGGAGAGCAGAGAAGATATGTAACCTGACCTTTATCCAGAGCTCCACAGCA
Source organism: Bucco capensis (assembly GCA_013396975.1). Taxonomy (NCBI): domain Eukaryota; kingdom Metazoa; phylum Chordata; class Aves; order Piciformes; family Bucconidae; genus Bucco; species Bucco capensis. Next base: position 102,948 of record VWZO01004498.1, on the reverse strand, counting down.
CTGATGGATGTGTTCCAGAAATGCTGAGGTGATTGGAAGGAAAGGGCACAGGGCTGAAGGAGAGCTAAACATTGGTTGGAAAGTGTTGGAAGAACTTAAAGTAGGGCCATGGTTTAGGTAGATGGTTGGACTTGATGATCACAGAATCATAGAATCCTAGAATGGGCAGGTTGGAAGGGACCCTAAAGATCATCTAGTTCCAACCTCCCCACACTGAGCAGGGATGCCAATCACTAGCCCAGGTCACCCAGGGCTGCATCCAGCCTGGCCTTGAACACTGCCAGGGATGGAGCATCCACAACCTCTCTGGGCAACCTGTGCCAGTGCCTAACCACTCTCTGGGGAAAGAACTTCCTCATAATCTCCAATCTAAATTTCCCCTCCTTCAGCTTATAACCATTCCCCCTTGTCCTATCACAGTCTGACAGCTTAAAAAGTCTCTCCCCTTCTGTCTTATAATCCCCCTTTAGGTACTGGAAAGCTGCTATAAGATCCCCTGGAAGCCTTCTCTTTTCCAGGCTGAACAATCCCAACTGTCTCAGCCTGTCCTCATAGGGGAGGTTCTCCAGTCCTTTAATCATCTTTGTGGCCTCCTCTGGACTCGCTCCAACAGCTCCACATCTTTTTTTCTGCTGAGGAGCCCAGAACTGGATGCAGTACTCCAGGTGAGGCCTCACAAGCGCAGAGTAGAGAGGCAGAATCACCTCCCTAGCCTTGCTGCTCATGCCTCTATGATCATAGAGGCCTCTTCCAACCTTAATGATTCTATGATTCTGAGTTCTTTCTCCACAAAATATGTGAGGAAGCTCTGCTGTTGCTTCTGAGGGCAGAGAGGTCCATGCCCAGGCATTTTTCTGTGGGTACTGGGGAATTCAGTGCATCTGGAGAGGTTTGGCATTTGCTACTTGAGACTTTCCTCAGCTGAATAAGAAGGAAAACGTTCAGTGTTAGGTGCCAGTGTTTCCTTGATTGAGTTGGAAACCTGTGGATTTATCCAGGACTGAGGGATGAACAGAGAGGATGAACCTGCTGCTGTATGGGGGAAAGCATATCCCAGAGAACAGAGAGACTTGGTGACCACAAGTGTGCTCCTCTTTGCATATACATTACCTGGCTCCTGGCACCCACATCTCTGCCCCATCCACATCTTCTTTCTCAGCCTTGCAGGGATGCTCCTGCACAATCTCTGTGCACTCACCCCTTGCCCCCACCCTGTGCATACGTGGGATTTCCTCAAACCAAAAGGGTATTTTGTGTTGAAATCATGCAAGTAGCTTTCCTAGGGCTTGTCTACATCTCCTAATTTTCCCTTTTCTTAATGACTCCAGGTTTTACCTCCTTTGGGCCCATGTATTGAGAAGCAGCTTTACAGGCTGGCCTAGGAACATAGTCCTGCATCTGAACACATCCTGTCCTGCTGCTGGTGGGAGAAAAGGCTGGGATACTTTGCAAAAGGAGGAGAAAAACTCTTTTTCTTTCCTCTTCATATCTCTGCAAAAATTTGGCTTCAGCTGAGTGGCCCCAGGGCTGTGGAAGGTCAGGGGCTTGGAGGTGAGAGCAGGAGCAGCATGTGCCCATTGCTGGGCTGCTCTAGCTGCTGCCTCCTTGAGAGGAGGGCTGGGATGCTGTCCTGCCTTGCTCTTGCTGCAGAGGAGTGTTTGAAAGCTGTGCTAGGACACCTGTGAGCCAGTAGTCATTCTGCTGGAATGGGGTTGCCTTTCACTGACCATTTTCCTGGTAAGATCCCAACAAAAGCCTTTCCTTGGACACTCTGCACATGCTCTGTTACTGCATCCACTCCAGCCCCAGCTCCTATTCCCTTTATCTATTGATAACAGCACTTGGCAGAGAGAAGGAGCTGTTTTTTTTTTTCCCCAAAGAGACCTCTCACGAGTTGCCAGCCTCTAGAATTCAGAGAGAAGAACCCAAGATTCATTGCAAGATTTATCTTTTTTAATAACACTTAAGTTTCCTTTTCCTTCCTGCTACTTTCTGTACCTTTCAAATATACCAGGGTTGCAATTTAAGGGTTTTTTTTCCCAACAAGCAAATCCTAAATCACACTCTCCTGGGGCTTTCCCCTCCCTATTTTATTTTTGCTGCCTTGATGGAAGCTACAAATGTGAACCCAGAACTTGGGTCTTGAGGAAAGAAAAAACAAAACAACACATAAATTATCTCATCAGCTGGAAGAAGATGAAAAACAATTAAACCAACAGGAAAACTCCAGCAAGAGTAAGGATGAGAAGCAAGCAAATAAGCAGGGAGAGCATTCCAAATGAATTCCTTGTTAGCTGTCAGCCATGCTGTGCTGCTCCATCAGGGACACAGGGCTTCATTTTCCCAGACACTGAACCCAGAACAATTCCCTCTGTGCACCACTCCTGGATTTGATTAGGTTATCTTGGTCCAGAGACAGAAACAGAAAGGGAGAGATATCTTTAATTTAAGAGGAAAGAAAAAAAATCCTCTATTCAAGAAGCTCTGAGAAGTGCTCATCAGCATGCCCAGCAGATTCCTGAGTCGTGCCTGGTTTGTTTTCCTCCTGGTTGTGTCTGGATGCAGTGCTGGTCCCCGATGCTCAGGGCAGGCTCCTGTTGCCAGCCACCCCATTTCTCCACTTGGCCCCAAGGTGTCAGCAATCCCCCAGCTGACCCATGCTGGGTCTCACCTCCTTCACCATCAGCCATGCAGCCAATGTCCTCCTGAATGCTGTTGTTCAGATCAGTTTCTGGAAACCAAAATTATTCCTGCTCAGTGTCTAACTTAACTTCATTTTTCTACAGCACAGAGGTCTTCATCTGAGCTTATCATTTAGCTCCTGTAAGGGGTAAGGGAGAGAAAGAGACGTTGCTGGACCCATTCATCTGAGGTTGTTCTGGAGGTCTGAACCTGCCCTAGAAAATGACTATTCTCTCTATCAGCACTTAAAAGTCATAGAATCCCAGCATGGTTGGGTTAGAAGGGACCTCTGGGGATCATCCAGTGCAACCCCCCTGCTCCAGCAGGCTCACCCCCAGCAGCTTGCCCAGCATCACCTCCAGCTGGGCTTGCAAGCTCTGCACACAAGGACACTCCACAAGCTCTCTGGGCAGCCTGGGCCAGGGCTCTGCACCCTCACACCAAACAACTTGCTCCTCCTGCTCCCATGGAACCTGCTGCCTTCCAGTGTGTGCCCATTGCCCCTTGGCCTGGCCCTGGGCACCACTGAGCAGAGTGTGGCCCCAGCCTCTTGCCCCCTGCACCCTTCAGCTCTTGCTCAGCATGGAGCAGCTCCCCTCTGGCTCTGCTCTGCTCCAGGCTCAGCAGCCCCAGGGCTCTCAGCCTTTCCTCCTGCCACAGATGCTCCAGTGCCCTCAGCATCTTCCTAGCCTCTGCTGGACTCTCTGCAGTAGTTCCTTGTCTGTCTTGAACAGTTGAGCCCAGAACTGGACCCAGCACTCCAGATGTGGCCTCACTAAGGCAGAGTAGAGGGTGAGGAGGAAAAGGCTGGTATTTATTTCCTACTACATCTTTTAGAAGCAGTTGGTGGAACTAAGCTCACTCTAGAGTACTCTGATCAAAGTGCATAAACTCCTGAGACACAAGCAACTGATAAGTAATGAAAAATAATGTCAGGCCTGGAGTATACCTCCTAAATGAAGGAAATCCATAAGGATCCTGTTTCCCAGAAGAAATGTGTTGATGTTCAGGTTGTTCTCAGTGTGAAAATCACAGACTCACAGAATGTCAGGGGTTGGAAGGGACCTAGAAAGATCATCTAGTGCAACCCCCCTGCCAGAGCAGGAGCACCTAGACCAGCTCACACAGCAATGTGTCCAGGCAGCTCTGCAATGTCTCCAGACAAGGAGACTCCACAGCCTCCTGGGCAGTCTGTTCCAGTGCTCCATCACCCTTACTGTAAAGAAGTTCCTCCTTGTGTTAATACTAAACCTCCTGTGGTCCAACTTGCTCCCATTCCCTCTTGTCCTACCATTGGATGCCATGGAGCAGAGCCTGGCTCTCTCCTCCTCACACTCACCCTTAACATATTTCTAAGCATTGCTGAGGTCTCCTCTCAGTCTCCTCTTGTCCAGGCTGAAGAGACCCAGCTCTCTCAGCCTGTCCTCCTAGGGCACATGCTCCACTCCTTTCA
>VWZO01004498.1:83769-98627 GCA_013396975.1 Bucco capensis | reverse complement strand
CCACTGCCTTCCCCTCATCTATCCACCTAGTTATGCCATCAGAAAAGTCTATCGGATTAGTCAAGCAGGACTTCCCCTTACGGAATCCATGTTGACTACTCATGATAAGCCTCCTTTCCTCCAAATGCTTGGAGATGGTGCCAAGAACAAGCTGTTCCATCACCTTTCCAGGGATGGAGGTGAGGCTGACTGGCCTATAGTTACCTGGGTCATCTTTCTTGCCCCTTATGAAGATTGGGATAACATTGGCCTTCCTCCAGCCCTCAGGCACCTCTCCCATTCTCCAGGACCTCTCAAAGATTATGGAGAGTGGCCTAGCGATGACCTCTGCCATCTCCCTCAGCACTCTTGGGTGCATCCCATCCGGACCCATGGACTTGCGGATGTCCAGTTTGCTCAACTGATCTCTGACCCAAACCTCATCAACTGAGGTCAAAACTCCCTTCCTCCCATCTTCCTCTGCAGTTTTGAACTTCTGGGACTGCTGATAGTTGGCATTAGCAGTAAAGACCAAGGCAAAGGTGGCATTGAGTAATTCCACCTTCTCTGTATCCTGTCACCAGTGCACCCATTTCATTCCTCAAAGGGCCCACACTACCTCTAGACTTCCTTTTGCAAAATCAGGGGAGAAAGACACCAAAGAGGTTGTTAGGAGCTGCTGTAGGAGAAAAGATGCTCAGTGCCAAGAGAGGGGCTCCCACTGCCCTGCTTTTGGGAGTTGGACATGGCTGCTGAGCATCCCCAGGGAAAGGGAAGCTGGGCCTACATGGAGAAGGATGTCTGGAGCCCACTATCTCAGAGGACCAGGTACCTACTTTGGTGGTGTTAGAATCACTCCTACATTTAGTATCTCCAGTATGAGTAGCTTCATAAGCAAAGGCATATGAAGAAAAATTCTGTACCTGCTGTAATATTTGCACAGATATATATATATATAAATATATATTTATCTCCATGGTACAGTCCTGCACAGCTGAAATAAGTCTCTTTACCAGCAAGTAACCTCCTTTTCTGTTGCATAAAAACCCAACAAACCAAAAATGTGCTTAGCCTAAGGATGCAGTAGCTTTAGTAAGAAAAAACTCTTTAAGGAAAGGCTGCTCTAATGTCCCAGGAATCCTTCATTTGAACATTGCCTTGGCCTTAGGCTTTCCCTGTAAGGCACAAAAGCAATTTCCATACAATGGGAAAATTGTGCCAAGTGCAGGAAAGGTGGTGGAGGGGATGTTGTGCAGCCTGAGAGCTTAGGAGAAGATGTGCTTAGGCCACCAGGCTACAACTTTGCTTACACAGGAGAGGGGCTGCATCCTCTACAAAGCAGCTGAACCCACCAAATTTGGTAGCGTGACTCCAGGTTTACACCACACAGAGTCATGAAGGTTGGAAGAGACCTCTAAGCTCATTAAGTCCAACCATACCTATCACCCCTATGCCACTGACCCCTGGCCTAAGGGACACATCTAGATGTTTCTTCAACCCCTCCAGGGATGGTGACTCCACCTCCCTGGGCAGCCTGGAACAAGACTTAACAACCCTTGCAGGGAAGAAATTCCTCCAGATATCCAATCTAAACCTCTCCAGGGCACAAAAGAGCAGGTTTCAGCTTCAGATCTGTGGTTCTAGAGTCCTTCCAAATCCAAGACCTATAATAGTTATGTTGCAGCAACAAGCCATTAGAACCTCAGCCAAAACCTTTTTAAACTGCCATGACCACCCACCCCCCTTCCAAAGATATAAATTCCCCCTTACTAAGAGTCCCTTCAATGTCTCTCCCACCAATCCCTTCCCTTGAAGCTGGTGGGATGCCTGCTTCGTGCTGATGGATTGCTCTGGGGGACAGACTCTCTGCTTCCCTCCCCACCACCTCGCCTGCTGCAGCCTGCACCGTTTTTAGCAAGCTGTATTTCTAGCCATGCATGTTTCCAGGAGCAGGAACTGAGGCAGAGCTCTGCTGTTTCTGAGCCATCTCCTCACCAGTGCTGCCTTTGTGTCAGAGAGCAATGGACAGGACAGCCTGAAGACTGCAGGCACTCAATCCAGCTCATGCCACAGCAGCTTCTTCCCCAGCCCAGGCAAACAAACTGACCCAGACATCCTGTCCCAGCTGCCAATCTGCCTTTGTGTTGAGTGCTCACACACCTCCCCCTCTGGCATACATATGGATAGGTATGTTGCTTGCTTTAGAAGATCACTGCTGCTACTCTCACCATGAAAATTCTTCACTACCTTTTATTCGGAACCCCCCAAAAATAAAGGTTCTACCTCTTCCCCCAATCTGAATAGGCCACTTTGGCTCCAGCCTCATCCTCCCACCCTCTACCCTTCTTCTGCTAACCTGGACCCCTCTTGAAGCCCCTTCACCTAGGACTCATCCTTCCCTGCATACTGCTTCCTCATGGAGCCATAGCTCCAACTGCTCAGCTCTTAAAGGGCCCTGAGAGGTCACATATTCCCTATTGCTTCTTGCCTCCCAGAAGTGGACATGGCAGGGACTGCTGTGACCTGGGCAGGTAATAACTGTAATAACAGTTGTCTAGGGGTCAAAGTCACTGTTGGGTAATTCTTGGAGTGCCATTTAGGATAATTTCCACAGCAATATCTCATCTATATAGAAGACATAAATCCAAGCAGGCAGGGCCTGGAGCCCTTTCTGCTGAGTCAGGCTGGTTTGCAGCTTCCAAATTTTATCTGTGGTTCCATGAGGAGGAAGCAGAGAGTGAGGAGAAGAAAAGAAATGGAGAAGAAAGAAACCTCACCACAAATCTCAGACTGAGCCAAGCAAAGGGCTCAGGACACTGCTGCTGTGTCCACTGGCCTGGGGAAGGCTGAGGGACACAGTGAGGGTGAGCACAGCACTAGAGAGACATTTGTGTGCAATCATTTTGACTGTATTCTGTAATAATAAGATAGTTTGGACTATTAGGCTGTCAAAACATTGATTATACTAGCAGTGTATTCTTAGCTCTGCATGTGTTACCTGTTCCCTTCTGCCTGCAACCCAGCTGAGTGCAACATCCATAGCAGAAGGCTTGGAAGTGTTAGATTTCTGCCTGCTTTTATCACCTACTGGATCATGCTCTGACGTTTGGTCTCCCTGCCAGGACTGCAGGACCCTCCATATAGTAACTTAGAGAGTAAAAAGCCCTTAAATGATTCTTCTTACAAGTAACAAGTTATAGAACTAGAGGAAATAGCTTCAAGTTGCAGCAGGGGAGGTTCAGATTAGATATTAGGAAGAATTTCCCCCAAAAGAGGTTTCTCAGGCATTGGCCCAGGCAGGTGGTAGAGTCACTGTCCCTGGAAGTGTTAAAAACCCATGTAGATGTGGTGCTTGGGGCCATGGTTTAGTGGTGAGCACGGGAGTATTGGGTGGATGGTTGGACTGGATAATCTCAGAGGTCTTTTCCAGTCATAATGATTTTATGATTCTGAGACCAGTAGATGACTGAAGAGCTTTGCAAATAAAAAATGATGGCAGCAGCTTGTTCCAGTTTGATCATTTCTTTGCCCTGTTGTGAAATACCTGATCAAAATTGGGGTTATTTCTTGTCATTTGTTTTTTGTTTTTTTTTTTTTTTTCTCCAGCCTGGCCCATGTCATGTTGTGTAGTCAATGTGCCAGCTGTAAAACCAAGTTTGGAACTGAGGAACTTCCTGCTGACTTTCCAGACTCAGGTTAATGTAATTTTTGGACTTCACTCATCATGAGATCTCCTTCAAGCAGCTCTGTGTTGTGCTTCCAGCCCATCTGTGACAGCCTATACACCCCTTGGTCCAAAGGCCTGGGATCTCACTCTTCCAGGACAGATCCAACAGTTACTCCTCTCCCAGGGAATGCTTTTCTAGCAGATCCCCATATTAAAGTGATGTATGAAAATGGTATCTTGCAACTTATTTCTTACAAAAAAAGCCCATTTACATGCTTCATAAAGCCCACAACTCTGCCCAAAGCACCCAGAGCAGTGATGTACAGCCAAGCCTTCAGACACCACCACATCTGCTCAGAGAAGGATTAGCAAGACCTCACCAAAGTGAAGATGATTTTCAGTGCATAAGACAGCCTCCCAGGAAATCCATCACATTTAGTGAGACACTTCAGGGGAGCTTATTACAATCAGAGAGGTAGCTCCCACCCCTCCACCTGCACATCTCTCCCTCCCTCACACATTCCTGTGCTGGAGTCCATGAAGAAGAATGATGGTCTGAGGCAGATGGATGTGGCTGTAAACAGTTACATCCTATACCAAGAGGAGATTATACCCCAAATTTATTTTTCCCTCTGTCTCAGACAAAGCTTCCCCTTCTGGCTGACTGGGAGCAAACTTTCTGGAGAGCAAGAAATAGCAAGTAACACCAAGTTTGTTAATGCAGCACATGTAAAAATGTGTGTGAAATCTGTCAGTGTCTCTCCAGAACTCCTCTGAGCCATGAGTGCAAAGCAGATCAAAAACCCAAGAATCCTACAGTTGCCAGTGCCACAATTTACCTTGCATGGCAGATACTCTCCCATGAGCTCTCAGGTTGAGGTCAACCAGCCCCCACCAGAATGAAGCCACACAAACAATCTATAAAGCCCAGGTAAAAATAGTTATTACTGAGAGAACAATTCTTCACAAAATGACTACTTCATCCTTGACCTCTCTGCCCCAGTCTTCAGAAAAGACTGAAACCTTCAGAAGGAGAATGGAGGAACTAGAATTTCATACCTCTGGTGGTGATTGAAAATCAGACACTGCATTTGCAGCTTGTTCCCATTGACCCTTTGCTGTAATACAAATGCCAATGACTCCTGTCTCTCTCTGCTCTGCAGAGGCTAATAGCCTGTGACATTTTTCCCTGCCAACCTCCTGCTCACTCCAGAGGGGTTACCTACCTTTTCATCTCAGCACTTGCAAAAGTTCTTCCTGCTAAAGACTACTCTGGCAACGGATTTCCTTGGCTCTTGTCATTTCCCACCCATGTCTGAATGCACACTCCACCCTCATCTCCATGCTCTCTGCATCAGCTCCCTCCCTCCACCTCCACCACCTGCCTTCACCATGACTACCTCCCAAATTAAGCACTGGATCCCTGCCACAGCTTGCTCAATTTTTAACTCAGATGAAATCCTTGGAATATCTGCTGGGTCTGGTGTCAAGGCTTAGGACTGGGCCAACCACTAATCCAGGGACAGCTATTCTCTATTATCTCCTTTTCCCCCACTCCAGGGAGAAAAAGGAGAAAATAACAGAGAGAGACTTGGGGCTTGGAAATGAAACTTAAACTACAGTAATGAAAATAATAACAAGAGAATACATATATATATACATATATCCACACAAAACCAATACCAGAACCAAACCTTCTGATGGCAACTACCTCCCCACTGATGCTGTAGCTTGAGAACTCAGCAGCAGCCAGGACCCAGACTCAGGAACTGTTGGACTGAGATGGAAGGCAGAACAGACAGAGCCCTGCAGAAACAGAGCTCAGTTGCTGAGCCTCACAAGGCTCAGATGCTCAACCATTAAACCAGATGGAGAACCCAACCTCTCCTTATTTGTACTGGCTGTTAATTAGGTGAGAAATAGCTTAATCCTGCACCTGTTCTGCTTGGGTCTTAGGCTTTATGTAAGAGACCCTAAGGCCCAAGCTTGGTGTCAAAGTTTCAGGGACTGAATATGACCTAGAGGGCATGGAATACCTTGTTTGGACTCAAGCTGGGATAGTCTGCTTGGCACCTGCCTTTGCTGTCACCCTTAATGTTTGCTGATGGTGTGTTTTGCAAAACTCTACCAGAAACCTAGGAGAGAGGCTTTGTTTTTTTCCTTCCTCTTTGCACCTCAGTGTATCCTGTGACCAAATTATTCACTATAAAAAAAAAGCTTTATTCTCAGGAAAAATGAGGTTGTGTCTTTACACACTGCTGCCCAAGCACCACTGTGTGAACTTTATATTGAAGCTATATTTTTTTTTGGGGGGGGTGATGGGGTGGCACAAGGTCATGGAAAACAATGATTTCATTGCACACTTTGTCAGTGCCATTTCTCAGGTCAACCATGAAATTTCTTCCTGCACTGAAACAAAAAGCAAAGGTTGACTTTGAGCTAGCCATTGCTGAGGGTCCTCACTGGACCTCTGGGAATGCCACTTCAGTTGTTCACAATTCCTCTCACAGAGGGAGGGTTTTTAGCTGCATTTCTTCCACTCCAGGTCCATGTGCTGCAATCCACTCACTCAGCCAGGCTCCCTGCTCTGGGTAATGGTATTTATTCCAGCTGAACAATTCCAGGAGGAGAGAAAAAATGATGGACCTAAATTGAGGTCATATTTTGCAGATCCCTGTGTCCTAAATTTTCCTGCCTGACAGAAATCCATTTCAGGCACTGTACCCTGTTGTTTATCATCATTAGCAAAACTTAGTGAGAGAAAAGCTAAATTAGTCCAGAGGAAAGTGCCCAGAGATAACAGCCAAGATCTCTGTCAAAATCATCCATGGTAAATGGGGTGATGGCACTACCAGGGAGTAGCTGAATTCCCATGAGGTGAGGGGGTGGGCAGATGTGCTGCAGCAGCCTGGCTCTGCTGTACACACTGTGCTGCTGCCAGCAGGAAAGCAGTGGCTGAGAGAAATCAGAGTCACACAATCATTAAGGTTGGAAGAGACCTATAAGATCATCAAGCCCAACCATACCTATCACTCCCATGCCACTAAACCATGGCCCTGAGTAGCATGGCCTGTCAGTACCACATCTAGATGTTTCTTAACCATCTCCAGGGATGGTGACTCCACCACCTCCCTGGGCAGCCTGCCACAGGACTTAACAAACCTTGCAGGGAAGAAATTCCTCCTGATATCCAATCTAAACCTGCCCTGCTGCAACTTGAGGCCATTTCCTCTTGTCCACTCACTGTTAACCCAGGAGAAGAGACTAACCCCCAGCTCACTCCAACCTCCTGTCAGGGAGTTGTAGAGAGAGCTAAGGTCTCCCCTGAGCCTCCTCTTCTCCACACTAACCAACCCCAGTGCCCTCAGCTGCTCCTCAGCACACTTCTTCTCCAGAGCCCTCCCTAGCCTCCTTGCCCTTCTCTGCACACACTCCAATGCCTCTGGCTCCTTCTTGGATTGAGAGGCCCGAAACTGAGCCCAGGACTACAGGTGTGGCCTCCCCAGTGCTGAGGACAGGAGGATGATCACTGCTCTGCTCCTACTGCTCACACTATTATTGATCCAGGCCAAGATGCTGTTAATTAACCTCTTCATGGACAAGAGGAGCCAACCCAATGTCAGAGTCTGACATGAGGACATCTTCCAATTGTCACGTTTGCTTTCCAAAACATTCAAGCATGACAGGCATTTGTATGAAGACAAGATGTTAATATCTGAATGAATTAGGGTAACATACTCCGAGACAAGCTTTGCAGCACCAAAGTGCAGGCTTCTTGTGCCAGCTCCATGTCCAATGCACCTAATTAGCCATTTGCAAGGACAGTTAAGCCATTTGCATGCCTATCACCCTGGCACCTGTATTTACACAGTTGGGGCTGAATTTTTCAAGAGCTTAGCCCTCTGCTACCAACTTTGAGTTACCTGTATGAATTGACAAATTTGGGGAGAAAATGGTTAAGTTCTGTCAAAGTCCTGTAGTGTGATGGGTCTGGTCCTTAATTTTTTCTGCTCTGCAGCTGTCTTTGATGGGAGGTTATGGCAGATGTCACCAGATGGCACTCTTACATTGATTCTTCCTCCTTCTTTTCTTTTTTGTTTGTTTATTTTGGGTTTATGCATGAGCAAATGTTCAGTATGAGGAAGACATACTCTGTAGTGGAGTTCATTTAGTAGCTTTGGCTCAGAGGCAGTGGGTACCAGAGCCTGTGCTGGGTGGTGGAAAATTCAGAAGATCACAGAATCACAGCATGTTAGGGGTTAGCAGGGACCTCTGGAGATCATCTAGTCCAATGCCCCTGCCAGAGCAGGAGAACCTAGAGCAGCTTGCACAGGATGTGTCCAGCTGCCTTTGGAATCTCTCCAGACATGGAGACTCCAGCACCTCCCTGGGCAGCCTGGGCCAGGGTTCCACCACCCTCCAGGAGATGGCCATGGCTGTCAAAGTGCAGTTCCTGGAAGTGGTCATATAGGCCCCAGAATATCTGTGTGTGTGTTTCTCTGTTCATGCAATAATAAACTAGTGGCACTAAGGATATAACTGAAGTGTTACATTGCTGATGGTTCCTTGAAAGATCAGTGAAGCTGGGGAAGGGTCTAGAGCACAAGTGTGCTGAGGAGCAGCTGAGGGCACTGGGCTTGGTTAGCCTGGAGAAGAGGAGGCTCAGGGGAGACCTTAGCTCTCTCTCCATCCCCCTGAAAGGAGGTTGGAGCCAGGTGGGGCTTGGTCTCTTCTCCCAAGGAACAAGCAATAGAACAAGGGAAAACGGCCTCAGTTTGTGCCAAGGAAGGTTTAGATTGGACCTGAGGAACAATTTCTTCCCTGAAAAGGTTGCCAAACCCTGTCCCAGGCTACCCAGGGCAGTGGTGGAGTCCCTGGGCAGTTTCAAAGCCATGGAGATGTGATGCTGAGGGACATGGTTTAGTGGTGACCTGGCAGTGCTGGTTACTGATTGGACTTGATGATCTTAAAGATCTCTTTCAACCAAAATAATTCCATGATTCTATTCTTAAAAGCTGTCTAGCAAGGTCTTACTTTGGGGACAATTTACACTGGTAGCGAAATAGGCTAATTGTGTTGGAAATGGATGTAGAATTGTTGCTAACACTCATCCAATGTTAAAAACAAAAGAGAGGGAGAGTGAAAGAGTAATTTTATATCCTCGTGTATGAAAATACAAATATTGAGGCACGACACAAAAGGTTTTGACACCAGTGTGTCAATGAATTCAGTCCTAGTCCCAAATACTGATGATGGCACCTCATCCAAGAAAGTTTGGTTTGGGGTTTTTTTGGTCTCCAAAGTGAAGAGTTAGACAAAGCTGTGATTCATCTCAGGAATCTGCCAAGAGGACCTCTCAAATATCAAAAGAAGATTGTTCTGAAATAAAATATGCCTCAGAGGAGGTGAAACAATAGATCAAAACAAATAAATATTGCTCCTCACATTCAACTGAATGTATCCAACATGTTGCCAGGAGTTAGCAATGAATTCCCCCAGGAGCAGGTAAATCCCCCTCTTTGTTTTCTCCTGATTGCTTCTAGACTCTTATGGCTTGAAGCTAGCAAAATCTATACTCCCCTCTCAGGGCTATTGATTCAATAAAGGATGGGACATCCTCAACATAGAGAGAGACAGGTGAGATTGAAGGAGAAATTCCACTTATTTAGGCATCGCTTAGGATGATCAAATTCTAATGTGGCTTCTGTGGCCTCTCAGGCATTCTGCAGGTGAGGAATCCTCTTGGCATGCAGAACTTGATTTCTTTTCCCTTCCCTGACTTTTTATTACTGTTGCTTGTCCCTTCCAGTAAGGCTGCCTGCTGGAGCCAGCTCCATTGCTCAGCAGCAAACACTTGTACCTGCTGGCTCCTGGATGTCGCAGTATTCTTCAGTGGACGTTCTCATTTTTTTTCACATTGTCACTGTTCACATCTGTGAGCTGAGAATGCACAATAATACCAATGATGTAGATGATCATTGTCACAACTACAGGTCTACTCCTCTTTGACAGGTTTACTCTTCCCTGGGTAAGGGACTGGCTGGAGGGCTGAGCTCAGAGAGTAGTGTCAATGGAGTTCATTCTAGCTGCTGGCTGATCACCAGTGCTGCTCCCCAGGGCTCAGTGTTGGGCTCAGCTCTGTTCAATGTCTTTATCAATGATCTGGATGAGTGGATTGAGTGCACCCCCAGGAAGTTTGCAGATGACACCAAGCTAGGAGGAAGAGTTGATCTGCTTGAGGGTAGGGAGGCTCTGCAGAGGGACCTGGAGAGGCTGGATCCATGGGCTGAGGCCAATGGGATGAGCTTCACCAAGGCCAAAGGCCAGGTCCTACACTTGGGTCACAAGAACCCCATGCAATGCCATAGGCTTGGGGCAGAGTGGTTGGATTGGTGCTGGCAGAGAAGGACCTGGGGCTGCTGGTTGAGAGTTGACTGAGCATGAGGCAGCAGAGTGCCCAGGTGGCCAGGAAAGATAACAGCATCCTGGCCTGGATCAGGAATAGTGTGAGCAGTAGGAGCAGAGCAGTGATCATCCTCCTGTCCTCAGCACTGGGGAGGCCACACCTAGAGTGCTGGGCTCAGTTTTGGGCTCCTCAGTGCAAGAAGGAGCCAGAGGCATTGGAGTGTGTGCAGAGAAGGGCAAGGAGGCTAGGGAGGGCTCTGGAGCACAAGTGTGCTGAGGAGCAGCTGAGGGCACTGGGGTTGGTTAGTGTGGAGAAGAGGAGGCTCAGGGCAGACCTTAGCTCTCTCTGCAACTCCCTGACAGGAGGTTGGAGTGAGCTGGGGGTAGGTCTCTTCTCCAGGGTTAGCAGTGAGAGGTCAAGAGGAAATGGCCTCAAGTTGCCCTATGGGAGGTTTAGATTGGATGTCAGGAGGAATTTCTTGTATTAAATCTTGGAATAGGCTGCCCAGGGAGGTGCTGGAGTCACCATCCCTGGAGGGGTTTAAGAAACATCTAGATGTGTTCCTTAGGGCCATGGTTTAGTGGCATGGGATGATAGGTTTGGTTGGACTTGATGATCTTAGAGGTCTCTTCCAACCTTAATGATTCCTGGTGCCACACAAGTGTCACAACAGCTCTTATGCATCTCCCCTTGCATCAGTGAGAGGAGACTCATCATGCACATCAGTTCCAGCTCTGACCTTCTGAAAGTCTGTGGGAAGACCAGGAAGGTTGTAGGGAACACAGAGATTCAGAGACTAAACAGAATGTCTTACCCAGAGTTATTTCAGAGCTCAATGTGTTTGGCTCATTAGGAAGAGGACAGGGAGGTGATGTGATTACTGAAGACAGATGACCTTGAGTGGGTTTTTTTTTCCCTATCTAGTAAGGAAAAACATCACCAAGAGAGCTTAGCTTGGGTACAGACAGTGAGGACTCTGCTGGCAGAGAATTTATCATGGGCTGTAAAAGCCTAGCAGGAGGTGAATGCTGCAAATCTGGGTACAGCTGCACCCAGAGGTATTCACGGGGGCAGGAGTGGTGGAAATATGATGGAAGGTTTGGAGATTCCGGGTAGGAGAGGCCGATCTGCTGGCTGTCAATGCACCAGAGAACTAAGGGAGACAGGATACTGTGTCCAGATGGCCAATGTAGGTCAATTGGTCACCTGGAACCTCTGGTGGTTTGGATTCAGCTCCTCAGAAAGAGAATCCATTATGCCCATCCCCAGCTAGTGGCCTCAAGAGCCCTTCCAGCTTCACAGGTTCAGATGTGTGACCTCCCAAGCCTCATAACCAGTTTAGAACTTTGGATTAAACCATGTCTCCTCTCCCTTGCCTGCCATCCAACAGCGAGAAGAGGCTGGTGCAGTCCAGAGGGTCACAGTGTGTCTGCTCACACCATGCCTGTGTGAGAAGTACAGGATGCACTCAGCCTGGATACAGCCTTCAGGTCTGATGTCTAAGAGGGAGACACTTTTCCTGCTTACAGAAAATGGTCACTTTTCTCTCTTTTTGGCTGCTTTGGGTGATTTGTTGCCTTTTTCACTCCTCATGCGTGCAGGCATACACCTACAGTCAGCTATTGTTCTGCTGACAGGATGGAGGTGTGCTTGGA
Organism: Bucco capensis; assembly: GCA_013396975.1. Lineage (NCBI taxonomy): Eukaryota > Metazoa > Chordata > Aves > Piciformes > Bucconidae > Bucco > Bucco capensis. The sequence goes on along the minus strand of VWZO01004498.1, from coordinate 86,920 downwards.
AGTGGAGTCTCTCAGGCTTGTTATAGATTCAGACATCTCTTCATCTGGATATTGCCTGAGGTCTCGGAAATAATCATGTCTTTCAGTAAGAACATAGTTCTTAGGTGAATAAAAATCACTCAGCACTTTAATGAGACCATTACACTTAGTTCCAACTGTCTTACCTGCTTCCACAAGGTCTTTCAGGAGGAGAAACAGCTTTGATCCACCTCCTGATGGAAACATGTCATGTGCCTTGAGTTGTGGATTCATTTCACTGGGTGCTCTTCTCCCCACCAAACTCTGCACCTTCACCCACTCTCTGCCCCTGCTTCTCCTGAAAGTAGAAGAGGTGTGTGCCTCTATTCCTTTGCCAAACCCCACTCCTGGGACATGTCCCTGCTGATGAAGGGCTGTGCCCTATCCTCTCTGCACTGAAGCAGTGATGTTCCCCTGGCAAAAAAGGGAACTTTCTTGAGGGAACTTTCTTGCACCCAGCAGGATGCACCACAGAAGGACTTTAGCAATCTGCTGGAAGTGCTCGAGCCCTAGAGCCACTGGGGCAGGAATATTCCTGGAGGGATGATGCACCAATTAACCCTTTGCAGGCACCACTTCTTCTGCAAATGATAACTCCTGATAATCAGATTATTTTTCCCTGCATGGATTTAATCCTATTACTTCTAATTATCCCCCAGCGTGCAATGCTAAACAAATCTCATCTTTTTTTTGTTACACATACCCTCCAAGAAACTTATTATCTTCCATCTCAAGTCGTTGTGCATAAGTATCTCTTTTAATCATTCCTTGCATTCAGCCCCTCCAGACCTCAATTATTTCTGTTCCCTCTTCATGCGTTGAATGGTTTTGCTGCTGAATGGGCTACAACTCCTTCAGACTCTAAATAGATAACCAGAGGTCATTAAATGTTTTGACTGTAGCCATTTTACTGATGATATTTTTGGTTTTGTTTTTGTTTTTTCATGTGGTTCCATTGCAACACACCCAACAGATCCTCTTCTTTGGAACCTGGAAGGGTTTTAATCATAGCACAGCAAGCTTCAGTGTGATAATTGTTGGGGAAAAACTACTTTTGTGTGTTCTTATCAGCACTCTGTCACTGCAAACAGGCCATTGCCCTAATTGCTGGTTCTGTATTATAAAATCCACCATTTTTTGTGGTGGCAGCTGATCATTTTCATGCTCCTTGCACAATAAACATCCTTAGGAGAATAAAGAAGCAAGGAAGTGAGTAGAGTGTCAAGCCATTTTCCCAGGAAAGGATAAGGGAGATGTGTAAGGCAAAGGGAACCAAGCCTTCAGCAGAGGACTGCAGCTTTGCTCCTGCAGTGGTGATGCAGTTCTGCTGAGCTGGGAGGCACTAAAAGCACTCAGCTCTGAGAGCACACTGGTGCAGTTCTCTCTCTGCTGCACACCCTGATCTTAAGGTGACCATTATGAAGCATGAGGGCAACAGAAATGCACACAAGGACAGGGAGACCCTGAAACTGGAAGTGAGGAGAGGAAGAAGGGCTCAGGCAAGATATGCGTGCAAAGAGCTGGAGTGTGAAAGCACTGAGAAGGCCAACTAACATCTTTGGTGACAAATCCCAGGTCCTACAGAGGTTTATATTTCATATCAGAGCCCCCTCCCCCCTTTTTTATTGTTGCTGCAAGGTGCCTCAGAATCACTCAGAAACTCCATTTTTTCTGCTCAAGAGAGTGCTTGCCTCAGGCCCTAAAAATAAACAGACTGCATGGCTGAGTACCTGTCACCACTGCTGTCTACCATGGGTGTTACTGTGACCACACATGCCACAGTAAGATGCCACCAGCATCAGGTAAGATCTGTGGGGCAGTTGGAATCTATTTCTGATAGCACTTCCCAGTGACATGACAAGTCATGATCAGCACATGTCCTAGAGCAGGTGAGGACCATGACACAGTCTTCCCCATCAGCCTAGGATCAAGAAAGAGGCAAAATATATCTCCTAATTAGTGGTCCATGTTTGGGATCTGCCATGGTATTTGTGTCTCTCAGAGGTGGTAGGATGAACAGCAGAGCACCTCGTGTCCTCCATCATCTCCACAACCCTCTGGGATGCTCCTGAGCAAGCTGCTCCACTTGTCAGTGTCAGGAAGCATCATCAGATCCAAGCCCAAACAGGTGGATTATTGATAGGTGGCATTTGCAAGGCATTGACTTGCACAGAGTAGGTTGCACCCTGCACCTCTATTTGCTGGATAACAAAAGCTCTCAAGTTCCACAGTGTTGTTTCCCTGGGAAACACTGCTGGTCCCTGATTTGTACTGCTGTGTCTCTTCAGCAGTGGGCTTTCTCTAACTGTCTGAGAGCCAAACATCCACTTGGACTGGCCTCCTGGTGTTTTCTGCAAGAGTTGGGACTCACATGTCTTCCTGTGGCCTTCTGCTGATGCCTAGGCACATCTTTGTCTCCCTTGTTTTATCCTGAGCTCTCTCAGGCTATCTCTGCAATTGGTTCTTCAGATGTAGAAGCATGGAAATGTTGGTTGGAGAGGTGATCCCCATTCCATCTTCTCACTTTAAACAGGACTAGTGCCCAACAGCAAGTCATGGTTGGACTTGATGATCCTAGAGGTCTCTTCCAACCTTTGTGATTCTATGATTCTGTGAAACTTCAAGATCTGAGATGCTTCCACCCACTCCAGGAGTGCTCTGGAGGTGTTGTGCCAGCCTCCTGGTGAGGGAGGTTTTGCTGATGTCCAAAAACAGTATCCCAGTATGTCAGGGGTTGGAAGGGCCCTAGAAAGATCATCTAGTGCAACCCCCCTGCCAGAGCAGGAGCACCTAGACCAGCTCACACAGCAATGTGTCCAGGCAGCTCTGCAATGGCTCCAGACAAGGAGACTCCACAGGCTCCTGGGCAGCCTGGGCCAGTGCTCTGGCACCTGCACTGCAAACAAGTTCCTCCTCAGGTTAATACTAAACCTCCTGTGATCCAGCTTGCTCCCATTCCCTCTTGTCCTACCATTGGATGCCATGGAGCAGAGCCTGGCTCTCTCCTCCTCACACTCACCCTTAACATATTTCTAAGCATTGCTGAGGTCTCCTCTCAGTCTCCTCTTGTCCAGGCTGAAGAGACCCAGCTCTCTCAGCCTGTCCTCCTAGGGCACATGCTCCACTCCTTTCA
>VWZO01004498.1:57851-71627 GCA_013396975.1 Bucco capensis | reverse complement strand
CTCACTCCAACCTCCTGTCAGGGAGTTGCAGAGAGAGCTAAGGTCTCCCCTGAGCCTCCTCTTCTCCACACTAACCAACCCCAGTGCCCTCAGCTGCTCCTCAGCACACTTGTGCTCCAGAGCCCTCCCTAGCCTCCTTGCCCTTCTCTGCACACACTCCAAGCCCCAAACTTTTCTTTCCTAGCAGAGAGCAGTTAAGTGTTGCAAAGAGGAGTTTTCTGTTAAAACTGGAAAGAAAACTCCATTTTTGCAGAAATTCTAACCACTCCCCAGATTGCATATTTTTAGGATTTTATCAGTCTTTTTTTATCCCAGATTGCTGTTTTGTAACAAAACATCCATTTTTTTTTTTTTGCCCGTACACATCTTACTTTCAAGCAGAAAATAGGATTTTTCACAATTTTGTGCCATAATCATGATAAGATTGATGTAAAAGGAAGGTGGAAGATGTGATGAGAACAGCAACAAGGTCTGTTTGGAGCCCTGCAAAATGGAAAGAGAGTTATCATCTCCTGTTTCTTGGATGAGATGTTTTTGGATACTTATCAGGCAAAGTGAGGGCAGGTGGATCTGGAGAAGCCTGAGCACCATGCAGAATGCTGAAGATGACAGTTAAGGCTTCCTCTACTTGGTGCTGTGCAGCAGGATGCAGCTAAGCTGTGAGTGTTGCTGGATGGGAAGAGAGGAGATGGGTTCAGAGGGCCACAGGCAGCCCTGGGGACACATAGCTTCTCTAGAAGCAGGACCAGTAGCAAGGAAGCATCAACAAGAATGTTCCCAGCAGGGTCAGTTAAGGTCATACCAGCTAAGAAAGCCAGAGCACTGCCTTCTGAGGTGCTGAAGAAGTCCACTTTTTAGAAGCTGACATTTGTACCCAGGATCAAACTACCCAGGGGTCTGGTCTGGGAGGCTCCAAGGGGCTCTCAGGCTGTTTCCAGTCATGTTTCACTCATAAGAGTTCCCTTGTCCCAACATCTAGACCATCCCTTGGGTTAACTCATCTAGGAGTTCTTGTTACTCTGTCTAACAGTCTGCACCAAAAAATAAGGAGCTCGCACTCCTTCTGTGCCTGATGTCCAGCTCACAAAGGGATCCCCAGGTGACACCTCTTTTATAGGCATAGCTCAAGAGATGATAGCTCTGGTGCTAGGCAAGCAAAGGCAAGGCAAGGCTTAGCCAGCCAGGCACTAAGATCCTCGTGGTTCTGAGGATCAAGAAGATCCTCACACAGCAGGGACTATAATCAGAAGGGAGCATTAGGAGAAAAGGAGTGAAAATTGCCCTGTCAGGCTCAGTTCTGTTGAGGCTGTATCTACTTTGTCCATCATGTGCTGTGTCAGAAATAGTACTCTGGGCTTGTGATGGCTGTGGAGTCTGATCCTGATAGCAACAGGAGTGCCTTCCCCTGGAACCACACTGAAATGAGAGGTTTCAGTGATAACTAGCTTCCATTGCCTGGCAGCTGCCCTGCAATGGGGCAAGGACCCATCACCAGCAAGGAATTCTTAGTTTTTTGGATGAAAGAGATTTTCTGTGACCTTGGGTTCATTAAACAGGGCACCTTTCAAAACCACTACTCCATCAAGAGATGCACACAGAAAAACTCACTTCTCCCTTTTCTCCTCTGACAGAAGGGTGAAAAAGCTTCTTGGCTTTTCTGCCAAGCCTTCAGAATTTCCCCAGGAAAATTTGGGTGGCATGAGCCACTGCATTCTGTTCTGATGAACATCACAGAATCATTAAGGTTGGAAGAGACCTCTAAGATCATCAAGTCCAACCATCTACCTATCACCCCATGCCACTAAACCATGGCCCTAAGGAACACATCTAGATGTTTCTTAAACCCTTCCTGAGCCAATGCCTGACAACTCTTTCCTGAAAAGTAGGATGGATGTGGATGTTCCATGTGGAATTTCTCTGGGTGTTGTTCTCACTCCAGAGCCCAGGAGTGACTTTGAGCCAGTCACACATCCTCCAGCCACTACATACTTTTCCCCCCACTTTCCAGATGTCTCATGGCTGGCAATTTCCTTTGGCACATTTCAGATAGCTAGAGACATTTCCTCAGCTGGTGGTGGCTAACTGAAGGCTGGCAACAAGGCTGTCTGGGGGTAGGAGCCTGGACACTCTGCTGAGGTAGGCTTCAATCCTTCCACAGGAATCTGCTGCTGAGGTGTATCTCACTGTTTAAAATGCTCTGCTCCTTCCTTATCTGCAGATAGATTTCCCTTAATGAAGACAACCACTGCCTTCACATCCTAAAGTTGTTTTCTTTTGTGATGCTTTGCCTGTGATTGCTTTTCAGACCCTCCCAGAGTGTCTTTGTTGTTTTAGGGATGTCTTAGTCGTTTCATGGATGATGTATCTTGGGTATACTTCTCTATATTTTCATTACTGCTTCTATTGCACTGGTAGAGCAAGGCTCCTTCCCTCAGCTTTCCCAGAACATCTTTGCCTTCCCATGGGTGGTGCTTAATGAAAGACTTTGTAGCTTAATTTCATGCCAGCAGTATTTGTCTTAAGGTCTTGAAGGCAGCAAGAGCAAATCCAGGAGGAGTTCTATTTTTATTAAAGAAGAACTCTGCTTTCTTATTCTCTGAGTGTCAAATGGATCACAACAGCAGCACTTAATTACCTCTACCTACCCCTCCACTCTCCTCTTAGCGTTATTGAAAATGCTCGTGTTCAAGAGGCACAACTTGAACTTCAGCAGGTGCTTGATCTTCCAACAGGTAGAGGAGAAGCTGGAATCAATAGCACTGGAATGTGACAGGGAGTGTCACTTCCTCTGCCTCTAATCAGCTTCTGGATAGTGCAGGGCTGGCACTGGGGATTTGCTCTTTGCTGGTGGCACACAGAGCCATGCCTGAAGGGCAAAATATTTAGCCTACTGAAATCCTCTGGGTGTATTTGNCACAGGAGACCACAAGGGATTTTCAGACTGTGCCTAACAAACCATCATAGCTCTCAGGTAACCCATCACTTATTAATCATTCCCCATCAGTCACACTCTCCCTCACTTCACTGGTTTTCATTCCCCTTGCCTAAATTTCCTCAAATGAGTTGGCTATTCCTTATAGGAAGGAATAGCTCCTGGATGGTTTCCCCACTGCTGTGAGCTGCAGCACTTGGTTGGAGTCTGGGCAGGGGATGAGGCATCAATAAAACAGACAGGGAAGAGGATGGTGCAGGAATTTGGGCCGTGGTTGTGGTGCGAAGTGTTGGACACAGGGGCTCAGACTCAAACACCCACTGGGAACCACGATGAGGTGCAGCCTCCTGGTGAGACCCCCCTCTGGGTGTACCTGAGCATGAAGGGCTGTGACACACCAGTGCTCAGTAGTGACCTACTTTGAGTCAAAACAAGGTATTCCATGCCACAGAGGTCATATTCAGTCCTTGGGGTTCTGCTATCACGCTTGGGCCTTGGGGTCTCTTGCATAAGGCCTAAGACCCAAGCAGAACAGGTGCTTAATTGAGCTAATTAGAACTCAATTAACAACTAGTTCATATAAGGACAGGTCTGGGTCTTCATCCACATAGAAGGTCAAACACCTAAGCCCTGTGAAGATCAGTAGCCCAGATCTATTCCACCAGGTCTCTGTCTGTTCTGCCTTCCATCTCAATTCAAGAGTTCCTGAGTTCCACTTCCAGGATCCACATTCCTGAGTCTGAGTCCTTCTGCTACAACATCAGTGGTGACACAGATGCCCTCAAGAGGGTTTGGTTCTGGTATTGGTTTTGTGTGTGCTCGTATATATATATACACATATAATTTTCTTGTTATTATTGTCATTAAAGTAGTTTAAGTTTCATTTCCATTCCCCAAGTCTCACTCTCTCTGTTAATTTCCCCTTTTCCTCCCTGGGGTGGGGGAAAAGGGGATAATAGAGAATATCTGTCCTTGGGTTGGTGTCGCGGCTGGGGTGGCCAAATACAGGTTCTGGTGAAGCAGCAAATTCAAATCTCTTTATTAACTACAAGTGTCTTCTTATATACCTTTTCTCTAGTACCTGTGTCTCTTTGCTACTGGTTACATATAACCATAATATGGTACCATTGGTTAGTATTTGCATGCTACCAAGCCATCTCTGTTTTGCTACAGCCCTGCTCTGTGGTGCATTTTACTATCTACAAGGTCACTTCAGACTCCATAACATCCACAGGTTGGTGCTTGGCCCAGCCCTAACCCTTGACAGTGGGCTTGGTCCTTTCTGTCCCTTGCCTTGAGAATGCACATTTCTGGCTCGAGGGTCCAAGAAATCAGAGCAGTGGGTGAAGGCTTTGCCTGCCCCCACCCATGGATGCCTTACTTGTTGTGTGAGGAGGCAATTTTTCACTGGGTAGGTGTTTTTATCTCCTTCTGAGGTTTCCCTGCTGTAGTTACAGGTTGGAACATCCTTTGCAAGGAGACCAATCCATAACCACAGGTGCTTATTGACTGGGGCACTATTGAGTTACAAATAGACTGGCCTGAGTGAGTGTGAATTATTGATGAGGGCTGTGGAGGAGTCAGGGAGGGTGGAGATGGCTCCTCTGCCTCCCCCCCACCAGCAGGCAATGGTGCTGCTGAAGCACACCAAGAGGGATGGGCAGGGAAGCTGCTGCTGAAGCACACCAAGGGGCATGGGCAGGGAAGCTGCTGCTGAAGCACACCAAGAGGGATGGGCAGGGAAGCTGCTGCTGAAGCACACCAAGAGGGATGGGCAGGGAAGCTGCTGCTCAGTGGGAGCTGTGTGTGTGCAGAGGCAGGAGCAAGCACAAGGCTTAATTAGCAGGCACACAGTTCCAGAGTCATTAAAAGGTGATGAGGTTACCCTCCTGGTTCCTCCCAGCTGAAGGTAACCTGCCAGGGGCTCTGCACTTTTCCAGAGAAAGCAGAGGTTTTCAGGAAATGCCTAGGCTGGTGATGAGAAATGAACTTTGCCTCCAAGTGCTCCCCAAACAGCACTCAGGGCTTAAAAGGGTTATTGACCTGAAGGAAGGAGAGATGATTTGTGAATGATCAGTAAAATCAATGAGCCACAAATCATTTTGGAAGCAGTGTCATCTAGAGCTGACTCATGGACTGGCTCTGACACCCCAGAACAAGGAGGACCCCTCTTCTGGATGTGTCCCTGAAGGTTTCCAGCTGCAAACCTGGCCCACAACAGAATGGTGTGAGGGGTGACGGTGAGGGCATTGATTTGGTGGAGTTACTTACACAAAGATTTGATGGGAAAAGGCTGAAGTATTTGTCCTCTAGGAAGAGGTTGTTTTGCAAAGTGTTGGTCATCAGTTTCTCCCCCAGCCCTCAGCCTTTTCTCCTGTCTTGACTGTGAGGTGCATAAATTATCCAGTAGCTTCTGGGTGTCTGAGTCACTGGAGTTGTTCAATCTTCATCTAGCTTTACAGGAATACTTTGCAACCTCATGTTAAAGGAAAAAAGCCCTCCCCAGTTCCCTCCCCATTAGGGCTGCTGGAACTCTTGGCAGGGTAGAACATAGCCAACTGTTTTGTACCGGCTGTTTTCAGCTCAAGGCTGTGTCCAAACGTCAAGATGCAGAGAGATGTTCTGATGGCATCTACAGAAATGCTTAAATAAATGAAGTGTTTTCATTACAGCCTGAAATCCTGTCATTTCATCTTCCAGAGAGCAAGAAATCACAGGAACACAGTCAGCTTCCAGTTCTAATCCAGTCAAAATTCATAAACTACAGGCTCACAGATTGGTTTGGGTTGGAAGGAACCTTTCAAGGTCACCTAGTGCAACCCCCTACAGCCAGCAGGGATGTCTGCAGCTAGATCTCCTTGCTCAGATCCCCAGCCAACCTGAGCTGGAATGGTTCCAGGGATGGGACATCTCCCACCTCTCTGGGCAACCTGGGCCAGGCTCTCACCACTCTCAGTGGAAAACATTTCTTCCTTCTAGCTAGCCTGAATCTCTCTCTTTTTGTTTCAAACCACCACTCCTTGTACTGTCCCAACAGGCCCTGGTAAGAAGGCTGTCCCCATCAAAAAGACTAACCCCATTCTTTTAGCTTGTCTCCATAGGAAAGACTCAGTTAACTTGTACTTGCGGCTCAGAGAGCCAATCGCATCCTGGGCTGCATTAGGAGAGGTGTGGCCAGCAGATCTAGGGAGGTAATTCTGCCTCTCTACTCTGCCCTGGTGAGGCCCCACCTGGAGTATTGTGTCCAGTTTTGGGGTCCTCAGCATAGAAAGGATGTGGAGCTGCTGGAGAGAGTCCAGAGGAGGGCCACAAAAATGATTACGGGTTTGGAAGACCTCCCCTATGAGGACAGGCTGAGAGAGTTGGGGTTGTTCAGCCTAGAGAAGAGAAGGCTTCGAGGGGATCTGATAGCAGTCTTTCAGTACCTAAAGGGAGATTATAGGACAGAGGGACAGAGAATCTTTAGGAGATCAGAGTGTGATAGGACCAGGGGGAATGGTTTTAAGTTGAAGGAGGGGAGGTTTAGACTGGAGATTGGGAGGTGGTTCTTTACCAGGAGAGTGATTAAGCACTGGAACAGGTTGCCCAGAAAGGTTGTGGCTGCCCCATCCCTGGCAGTGTTCAAGGCCAGGCTGGATGTGGCACTGGGCAACATGGTCTAGTGTTTCGGCATCCCTGCTTGTGGCGGGGGGGTTGGAACTGGATGATCTTTGAGGTCCCTTCCAACCTGGCCATTCTATGATTCTATGATTAAAAATTTGCCCTTTTCAGTATTTTTTTTCCCTTCCACTGATGGCAACTTCCTTAGCTCAGTTACCTCTCAAACTGAAATTGCCTTGCTGCCTTTGGAAGGTTTTCAAGTGAAGATGTGGGGTTGATTCCACCTACACTTGAATATCAAATGTCATCTGTCATCCTCTGCTGCCACCAATGCTACCTTGCTCAGTGCCCAGTTCCCAAGCTCTGCTTTGATCCACAGCTTATCCATTCACCATGCAATTTGGATTGGGAGTAGAAGCTTTTATTGAGGGTGACAAAAATGTTTTATACACCACCATAAACAGGGTTTTATTAAAAGGGAAACAAGAAACAAGATGAAAAGGGTAGGAATGAGAAAAATGCAGCTCCCCAGCCCTCTTTTCATAACTTATTGGGGAAGATTTTCCAGCTGAATCAGCTGCTGAGTTGCCATGTTTTTCTCAGGGAAGATGCAGATTTAAGTGTTTCTGGGCTCTGGGGTACCCACAATTACTGTCTGAAGGCTCAGGGTTGTGGGAGAGAAGCAGGAAGGTTATTGCATTTCTCCTAGCAGCCTGACTATGGACAGAGAAGGCGAGAGCAGTCCTGCCTTTTGCTCCAGCAGCCTCTGTAATGCACAATATTTGTCCTTTGGGATTTTGCTCTCTCTCCAAAAAAGGGTATTTCATTTTTTTAAGCTCACCTGTGAATGAGTTCTTTTAGGAGCTACACTAAATTAAGTAGATGTTCTACTTAGGGCCATGGTTTAGTGACATGGGGGTGATAGACAGATGGTTGGACTTGATGATCTTAAAGGTCTCTTGCAACCTTAATGATTCTGTGGTTCCATGAAGTCTTGCAGGAGGAGGTCCTAGCTCCTTGGATTGCCATGGACCCTTCCAAGAAGGCAAAGGACAGGGAACTATTACACTTATCTCAGCAGCACTCACTGCCAGAGAAACTTTCAGATTTTGCTGAGCTTTTTTCTAGCATTCCCTAAGTCAAGTGCTAACCTTTCCAGAGGCATCCTCATGAAGATGTGCCCCAGGGGATATTGGATAGTGTCCACCAAAGGAATACATGCAGAGTAGTTCTTCACTGGAGGAGACTGGATCTGCTCATGTCTCATTGCAGACCTTAATGCTGCTCACTGCACCTCAGTGCCAGCTCCTTAGCTGCCTCACTGAACCACAGAATCATGAAGGTTGGAAGAGACCTCTAAGCTCATCAAGTCCAACCATATCTATCACCCCCATGCCACTAACCCATGGCCCTAAGGAACACATCTAGATGTTTCTTAAACCCCTCCAGGGATGGTGACTTCACCACCTCCCTGGGCAGCCTGGGACAAGACTTAACAATCCTTGCAGGGAAGAAATTCCTCCTGACATCCAATCTAAACCTCCCCTGGGGCAACTTGAGGCCATTTCCTCTTGTCCTCTCACTGCCAACCCTGCAGAAGAGCCCTACCCCCAGCTCACTCCAACCTCCTGTCAGGGAGTTGTAGAGAGAGCTAAGGTCTGCCCTGAGCCTCCTCTTCTCCACACTAAACTGAAGTCTTCTGCATCTCCTAACAATGTTCAGGAGTCCCTGGAGAAGCTTAGAGACTGCCTAGCATGATGATGCTCATGCAAATGTCTCAACATCCCAACAGCCACCACAATGTCCTTCCTGTCCAATGCCTACCATTCATGTGACAGCAACTCACCTTCCCCAAAAGCAACCCTTCCCAGGGGTCTCTTCCCACCTGAAGGAAGGGAGCTGAAGGGTTTGTTTGATGATTGCAGGTGTCTGGGCTGACTCCAACTAAATGCTTTGCAGGGATCCCTGCCCATCTGTCAGGGAGTTGGTGTGGTGAGTCCTGACAGCTTGCTGAGCTGGACCTTGCATATTGATCCAGATCCACCCCATCCCTCACTCTGCTGAGGAGATAAATGTGTGGCAGCTCCTGCATTGTCAAGCACTGAGCTTGGTTGAGTGCCACTAGGCCTCAGGAGAGCCTGGAAGTCTCCACAGAAGAGCAAGAGAACTTAGCTCCTGAGATGGCTTTGTCAGCAGAAGAGAATGGTGATGTTTATTGGCATCAATTGAATAGATAAACAAGACAATAAATTTGGAATTGCTGCTGGAATGACTTGGAAGTGCTGTCTATTGGATTTTACCTGTTTTTATGGTTTGTGGAATGGGACTGCTGCTTTATGCATCATCCTCCTGATAGACTGATTCTGGAGGATTTCAATATGTATCCTGGGAAAAAAAAATTACTACCAGGCCTTAAATGCACAAATGAACTGAATCCAAATCCCAACGATAAAAATGCAGTTACTCTAAGCCAGTGGGACAAAAAGAAGTGGAGGTCATCCTGGGAAGATGAAATGCTCCAGCAGCTTCCACAACCCAACCTTCCTCCTTACTTTCTAAGCACAGTAATTTAGCAACTAGTAATATATCATAGAATTGTTATCAATCTTCTGGAATCCTTGTTCTCTAGCAGGGCTTCCTCATGGGATGGATGAAGTGGTCCAGGAAGATTGTCCATCTGGAGTTTCTTCTCAATCTGTTTGCTTTTGCAGAACCAAGACTGGATGAAATCCTGTCCAGAGAGCTTGGCTTGCCGTGTGAATTATGAAAGATTCTTTAGTTTTACTCCATTTTCAGTAATTTTGATTTTTTTTTTCCTTTCTTAAGATCCCAGGGAGTTTGGAGCTGGTTTGCATGAGCTCTCAGGGAGTAAGCTTGCTTCAGCTTAGTGTCCACATTCACCTGTATCTGAGAGGAGAAGAATTGTGACTGTTTGGTATTAGCTACCTGTTATTCTTCCCCAATATTTTGACCAAGAGTGTCAACAAGGGGCACAGGCAGTGCTGTGGGTCCAAGGGAGCCAGTCCTGATTCCCTAGGGCTCCAAATCAAAGTCGCTCTAAAAGCAGCATGGTTAGCTTTGCTTTGTTTTCCTCTTCCTCACCAACACTGTCTCAGCTCTCTGCGACTGGCCAGGTTAGTCTCAGGTAGGTGGCATCCTCCCACCACAGCAGATGTGTGACCTCCCTGCCCTAACCTCCAAGGACATAGCTGGGAGAGGCATGAGGGCTACAAGGCCTATCAAGATGCTGAGGGCACTGGAGCATGTGTGGCAGGAGGAAAGGCTGAGAGCCCTGGGGCTGCTGAGCCTGGAGCAGAGCAGAGCCAGAGGGGAGCTGCTCCATGCTGAGCAAGAGCTGAAGGGTGCAGGGGGCAAGAGGCTGGGGCCACACTCTGCTCAGTGGTGCCCAGGGCCAGGCCAAGGGGCAATGGGCACACACTGGAAGGCAGCAGGTTCCATGGGAGCAGGAGGAGCAAGTTGTTTGGTGTGAGGGTGCAGAGCCCTGGCCCAGGCTGCCCAGAGAGCTTGTGGAGTGTCCTTGTGTGCAGAGATCCCAAACGCAAGTGGAAGTGATGCTGGGCAAGCTGCTGGGGGTGATCCTGCTTTAGCAGAAAGATTGGATTGGATGATCTCCAGAGGTGTCTTCCAACCTATACTATTCTGGGATTCTGTGAGCACTTCTGAACTGGGCAAAACCAAATCTGAGGGCCATGGAACCAGGGGAAAATGTTGCTTTGGCAAGACATGGAAGGATGATCAGCTTGAGCATATGAGAAATTTTGGTCCATGATGACTGTATTAGAGACCTTTGAGTTCAGTACTGTCAGTGTTTTGATACAGGCACTTCTGAATTGCCCCCAAATTTCAAGATGTTAGTATCAGAGAGGAAGGAATTTGGGCAAGGTGAGCTCCCAAAGCAATATGTACTGGGCTGGCTGTGACCCACAGGTGGGTCCGTGTTGTGGGAAGAAGGAGTTAACTCTGGGACCTGTCAGAAGACACTCTCAGCAAGAAAAGGGCACTCTCCTCTGCTTTGGAGCAGTCATGTCTGAAAAGATGGAGGCTAAAAAAGACATAACCCTGAGGTTTGCCTTCATTCAGCTGATTGTTCTTCCTGCTCTCCCTGAGCATAGCAGTGCTGGTCCCAGCAGAAGTGCATGGGACATAATAGCTCTGGACTCCCCTTGGAAAGCTCTGGGGGCTCCCATTCCACCCCTTGTGGGGAAATATATTAAGGAATTTAATATCATTTGGAAAGCTGATGACAGGAATGTGTTTCTGATCCCGTGGGCACCATTGCAGTCACACAGTGACATTAGCTTTCCTGTCCACAGGCCCCTGCCAAGTGCTTGCAGATCCCAGTGCTCCAGAGTAGTTGAACTCTCTTCAGTTTTATGCTTTCCATTTTATTTATACCTCCCTCTGATACTCCTGAGCAGCTGCAGGCATGCAAAAAAAGCTGGAGAACACCAGCTCCCAGAGGCACCTCAAAAGTTGGAGCAGGCTGGTGCCTGTCAATAAGGAGCTGGATGGGGTCTCTGCCTCCCAGCCAGGGGTGGGATCTGATTTCCCAGGTTATCAGCATGACATAAGAACAGATTTGTTTTCCAGCCTCTGTATATTCAAATTCTGCCTCTCACAGTGGAGCTGAAGGTTCACAAAGTTACCTTGTAGTTTGTTTTTGAATAAAAAAATGGTTTTAGAGACTGGCAGCCTTTTTGGGGGTGTCTTTTGTTCTTCTGGCTTTAATGAGAATATAGGGAATTTCCATTTCAAGGCATTGGAAGACTAAAAGTCCCAGCAAGCATGCATATTATTGACTAAAGCAGGACTTGCTGGAAAATAATATCCTCCAAAGCACACACATCTCTCCCTGCATGGGGGAAAGAAGAAACAGCACATGACTATTAATCATATTGCTCAATGCATTACTGGACGGTGCCAGACATGGCTCTGCTGATCAGGAGAAGCCATTTATGAACAAGAATTAATAAAGGTGAGAATGGAAATTCAGGTCCCCAACACCCTTTGAGAAGGCTGAGTGTTGTTTCATAGCATGGCAAGGTTGAGCCTTACTGGGGACAGAGCAGCTTCCCCTGCCATGCTGGAGGATGGCAGGGGATGTTTCCAACACTTTGTTTTTGAAGGGTTGTGGATAAAACAGAAAAGGGCAATCACAGAATCATTAAGGTTGGAAGAGACCTCTAAGATCATCAAGTCCAACCATGCCTGTCACTAACATTCCACTAAACCATGGCCCTAAGGACCACATCNTGGGCCAAGACTTAACAACCCTTTCTGGGAAGAAATTCCTCCTGACATCCAATCTAAACCTCCCCTGCTGCAGCTTGAGGCCATTTCCTCTTCTCCTCTCACTGTTAACCCTGCAGAAGAGACCTACCCCCAGCTCACTCCAGCCTTCTTGCAGGGAGTTGGAGAGAGAGCTAATGTCTCCCCTGAGCCTCCTCTTCTCCACACTAACCAACCCCAGTGCCCTCAACCACTCCTCATCAGAAGCTGGAAAAAGAAACCCCAAACCCTTCACCCATGTGAGGATTGCACTTAGTTATTTAAAGGTGGTGATCAGCTCAGTCCCTCCAATCCTGTGCAAGCTGCTCTAGGTTCTCCTGCTCTTGCAGGGCTGGATAATCTCCAGAGGTCCCTTTCAACCCCTGACATCCTGTGATTCTGTGTAGTATCTCACACCATCAGCAAACACACCCAGAAGTGAAGGCAGTGAACTTTGCTCGAGAGACTTCCCTTTGTGTTAATGAGAAGGACCTCCCCTTTCAGCCTTGTTTTCTGAGGCAGAGTGAGATGTCTGCTCACTTCCCTGTCTCTTAGCTCCTTTTCTTGTTATTACAGACTGCAGGAGGCAGTTGAGGCAGTTGAGCCTGTTGAAGTTTCCACAGTGAGCAGCTCTAGGAAAACCCAGAACAGGATTTTTTTTTTTTTTTCCCAAAAATACAATCAAAATTCAGCCTTAGCTCTTTCCACAGGGAGTAGGCTGCTAGGAACACCAAGCCACAGCCTGTGTGGTTGCTCAGGCAAAGAGGTAGGAAGGGAAAAGAGAATGTGGAAAGTAGAGGAAAATAAGAGGAATGCAGGAGAATTCCACGTAGAAGAGACTGGGAGGATGTAGGTCACAAATATGAGGGTAGTCAGTTCTAAGCTAGAATGGAGGAAATAGAAAAACACCCTAATCTTAATTAATTTTCTAAGTCTATTTGTGTTTCCATTTGGACACTGAAAAGCCAAGGAAAAATAAATTACATTAATTGGGAGGCTGAAATGAGAAGAAATCAATGAATCCCAGAGGATGAAAAGCCAAAACAGACAAAGTTCCATTTCTGAGAATTATATTTTGCAGTAGATGTAAAGTGTAAGAGTCCCTTAGAGTGCACCATGTACACACAGGCCCAGGCAGAGCTGTGGACCACAGAGTATTTGGGAAGACTTCTGGAAAAGCAAGGCTTAGGAATTTTCACCTGTTTGACTTCTCATGCTCTGAACTTCCCAATGACAGTGTCAATGGCCAGGATGCTTCCCAGAAAATCATCTCTCTGTGAGGAAACCTTAAACACCTGCTGAAAACCTGGTTAGCTTGTGTCAGTCTTTCATACTGGTGCTCTGCAACTAAAGATTAGGTTTGCAACCTTCACAACACTTCTGCAACCTCAGCATCACTTCTGCTCACGTCACAGCTGGGCATCCAGTCCAAACAAAGGGGAAGGTATATATTGCTGCCTCCCTGAATAGAAACACAGAATCACAGAATCACAGAACTGTTAAGGGTGGAAGAGACCTCTAAGATCATCAAGTCCAACCATAACTACCACCCCCATTTCCTAAACAATAGCACTAAGGAACACATCTAGAAGTTTCTTGAACCCCTCCAGGGATGGTGACTCCATCACCTCCCTGAGCAGCCTGGGACAAGACTTTACAACCCTTGCAGGGAAGAAATTCTCCTGACATCCAATCTAAACCTCCCCTGGGGCAACTTGAGGCCATTTCCTCTTGTCCTCTCACTGTTAACCCTGGAGAAGAGCCCTACCCCCAGCTCACTCCAACCTCCTGTCAGGGAGTTGGAGAGAGAGCTAAGGTCTCCCCTGAGCCTTCTCTCCTCCAGACTAACCAGCCCCAGTGCCCTCAGCTGCTTCTTACAACATTTGTGCCCTAGACCCTTCACCAGCTTCGTTGCCCTTCTCTGGACATACTCCAGCACCTCAATGTCCTTCTGG
>VWZO01004498.1:46112-57386 GCA_013396975.1 Bucco capensis | reverse complement strand
CATGCTGTGTCTCACCTAAAAAAAATCCACTGTGCAGGCTCGAGGGTGCTATTTGCTATCCTCTTTTTATCAGCGCGCTTGGAAAAGGCACTGAGGAGGAGCATGGGTGGAGCCCTCCCTGGAGCTTCGTTCGCAAAACCTAGCCATAATCAGTGATACCTTCCCAGAGACTCCAAGGCAATAGTTCAAATTTAGGAGGTTCATTACTTTCCTGGAGTTATCCCATAGCTGGGAAATGAGCTTGCCCTGTGCCAGTGCTTCCAGGAGTTAGTGGTCCTCAATAAAACCCCACTTTTGCTGATGCTGAAGTCTTGGAAAGAGCCTGGGAAGAACTTTGCAGCAGCAGCCTGAAGGGCAGAAAGGGTCCGTGTCCAGCTAATAGCAGTGAGGTGAATCCAAGGGCAATTAACTAGCAGGTTTCACCAGTGCTGTTGGGATGGATTAATTAGCCACGAGCCTGAAGTCTGTTGGTAAAAGAAGCCACAGGCTCTCAGTGGAGCTGCAGCCAGTGCTTAGTGTCCATCTCCACCTTCCAGCTTGTGATGGGGTACATGAAACAGGAAGTTCTTTGTGTCCACCTTTGTCTCCTCCTCCTTCTCAGTAAATCTGTTTGCTGTGTTTTCCAAACTGCTCTGCTGCCGCCGCCCCCTCCCCCAGGTTGTTGACACTGGTAACCATGGTAATAAATGGGTGTGGGGTGTGGGGCAGGCTGGAGCGGCGGCTCATGGCGTGGTACAGGGCGTGCCTGCCCCATGGGCCGCGGGGGGAAGCGGGCCGGGGAGAATCGGGGTGGCACAGAGCAGGGAGGTGACTTTCATGTGCAAATCAGCTGAGTGAAAAGACCGCCCGCCGCACAGTACCCTGGGTACATTCTCCCTGGCTATAAAAAGGCAGACAGAGGCGCCAGACACTTCCTGTGACTCCGGCTCCTGTTCCTGCTGTTCCTNGACTATATTTCTTGCAGGTTTTATCGGGGTGGGGAGGGAGAAACCTCGTGGCACGGTGAGGGGGGCAGGGAGTGTCTTGGAAAGCTTTCTTACTTCTTTCTGTATTTGTACTGTTTTATATATATATATTTATCTGTTAAAGTTATTCTTTATCACTTTGCCTCGGGTGTGCATGTGTATTCATTTTACATTTATTCCTTTATCCTGGGAGGGGGGAAGTCATTATTTCAGTCTTTCCCAAAAACAGTCTGGTCAAACCTAGATACAGCTATTATGACCTGCAAATGAGGCAACCTGGCAATGTTGTGGTGGCTCCCTTTGGCAGCTATGCTCTGAAACTACTTTGAGGGCTGCATTTATGAGTGAAGGAAGGCAGGGAAGGAGCCAGAGTTGCTCTGCAAAAGGATCCCCAAGCAGACATGGGGGTTTCATCTCCGCCTGACCAGATAGAGATGGAGATGGGCCTACATTTTATCCCCTCCAGACCAAAGTCAGGCCTTAGTTCAGGAATGTATAATTAGAGTCATTGTGCTGAAGAAAGATTGGAGAAACAGGCCTGGATGATGGGAAGCCTCTAGGCAGTGGGGTGTAGAGTGATCCTGAGCTGTGCTCCTGACTCTCTTTTGGCATGGTACCCAATGACCTTTCAATGTGTTGTGCACAATACAGGACTTTGCTTCCCAGAAGACCTATTTTAATTGGTTATATGAGCGCTCTACAGACTCAGCCATGCTATCCCAGGTCTGGCCTCCCCTGCCAACAGCTCTTCTGCTGCCCTTCATGACCTGGTACCTTCTAGTACCTTGGCCTGGTGCACTGCTGTAGCTCCCCAGCCTTTATCCAGAGGCCTGGCACTGGAACTGCATCTTTACATTGTTTGCAGGACAGTGGCTCTAAATGTCTTCTGTGCCACCACTTTCATTTTCTTTTGCTGCTTTTCTCAGATTGCCAGCATCTTGAGTCCTCACCTCTGCTGCTGCCTCTTTGCCTTTCCTGCTCTTTCCTTTGAGACCTGGAGTGCCACCTCCTCATATCTCCCAGTCCCTGCCCCTGGCTCCTCAAGCATCATCTCTCATCATCTCCTTTCCTAGATCCTTCTCCTGCCTCCACATCTCACAACCTTCTGACATCACCTCCTCAAGGTCCCACAGGCTGGATACTTTGGTGAGAAGGTCATGCCTGCCAGGGGACACCAGAAAAGGTTCTCTGAACATGTGTGTCAGGAAGGGGAGCTGGGTGCCCAGGGAAGCTGAGCTCCTGTGTGGTAGACAGAGCTGGAGACACCTTCCTAGTGATGCCACAAGCTGATGTCAAAGCTACAAGGAGAAAACTGTGCCTGCTCAGCTCGAGTTCATTTTGGTGACAAGAGCAAACTGAGAGGCTGCTCCTGCCCAGGATATCTTGCAAACAGCTGCTGGAAAAGATGGCATGGACAAGAAAAGACACTGATCTACAGCCAAGACCTCAGAGCACTCCTGCAGAGCTGGGAGGGGAGCTCTGCCTGAGCCTTAGTGCAGAGGCTGACTGCAGTTAACTACTAGTTAACTAGTAACTAGACTTGCAATTCCCAAAACTGCTCCTCAAGAGGCTGGGAAAAATGAAATCTCTTTAGAGGGTCAAACTCCACCAAGTGCTCAAGCCTTCGTGCTTACAGAGCCTTGCTCACTGCTCCTTTCTGTGACTGATACCACAAAGTAAAACAAAAAACCCACTAAAATGGGATTCACAAACTCTACATCAATCAGCCAAGTAAACCTCACCAAGTTCAAAGGAACAACAGGAGCTGTGGTCACCTGGAAGGATGGCTGAGAGCACCATGGGATCATTTACTTCCATCCTTCCCCAGACAGGCACATCTGCATAACCCCCAACAGCAGGAGCCCATGGCCTTCAGCAGATGCTGGTTCATTGTCAGAGAGAAATTGCTTATGACTCTGTTGAAGAGCTGTGGTTCATGTAGGCACTGTTTGGAAAATCCCAGTGGGCTTGTGGGATTCCAACCAAAATCCCAAGGATTACTGCCAAGACCACTGCAAGGATTCATAAGGCCAAGACTTTTAATGATGACTTCTTCTTCTTCTAAGGAAAAAGGCCTTGGGATGGATTGCTGCTTGGAGAATCAGTCATATGCTGAATGGTGAACGGTGAGAGCATCAGGAATGCTACCCTCAGCTAACAACTGTGAAAACTCCAGTCCAGTACTCTGAGGCATGTGGAACCAACTCTTGGAGTAGCCAAAAGAGTTCCTGAGGAAGCTCTGGGCAGCTGGAAAACTTCATCTTTGGTCTGAGTTTGTAGATTCTTCACAAAGCAGAAGCAAAAAAAGCTATTTCCTTAACCCCTACTTCCCTCATCCTGTTAGCCCTGTTCTGCAGGTTAAGGATTCACCACTATTCCTGCTATCGGTGCCCAGAAACCTGGATCAGGAACTGCCAGGTACCAAGATACACAACAGTAAGCAAACCTTAAGCATGCTGGAATATTCTGTCCATGAAGATGTTTCAGTACAATTCCCTCGACAGAAAGATGAAGGTGACAGATCTCATCACACCCTAGCTTGGGTTTTCCAGTATCTCCTAACAGGGCTTGTTTTTAACTGGGAAATAGGGTCAGTTATTACTGGAATCCCCTGCAGAAGAAGCCTGTCACACAGTGCTGGTGGTTTCCTCTTCTAGAAGTAGGAATGGAGTGGTGCACCACAAGGAGTCATCATGGCTTGGCTCCTTCACAGCTTTGTGCCTCTGATGTTTGCTCTCAGTACCACTGCAGAGGAGGCTTTGAAGTAGCTTTCAAGCAACCAAATTAAATTCCTGGGCACTGCTCCATCTGAAGTTAGGTGATGGCTTCTGACCACCACCAGCTTGCTTGGTACTGACAAAAAATGAACCAGTGATTAAGACCACAGAGCTTTTGAGAAGAAAATCAGCAAGTGCCACTAGGAACGAAAGTGTCTTGGAAGATTAAAGGAATAAGGCTGAAGAAGGCATAATGCCAGAGCCAGGAGAAAAAGACACTGAAGAACAGACTGTAGAAGACGTCATGAAGCTGCAGAACTTATTGCAAGTTAGGAGTGAAGGGTCTAAAAAAAGAATAGTCCAACCATTTACCTATCACCCCCATGCCACTAAGCCATGACCCTAAGTAGAACATCTATACATTTCTTAAATCCCCCCAGGGATGGTAACTCCACCATCTCCCTGGGCACCCTGGACCAAGACTAATGCACTTGCCTTTCTCTGTGGGTCCACACACCTCCCAAGTCCAGCTTATGGTATGAGACCAGCAGTTCAGCCAAGCTTTGGAGTCAGTAGTGATGAGGTGAGAGCTTGGAGGTGGTGGAAGATGATGCAAGGCAGCATGGTCCAACCATTCTCCCTGGCCTGACTCTGCAGGGCCCGGAGGCTGAGCAGGCAGACCTGGCTCTGGAGGCAGAGCAGTAGCAGAGCATGGGCAGGATGAGCTGGGTTGGTGCTGAGGTGGTAACAACCAAGGCAAGAGCTTTCTCCTTCTGCTCTCCATAGGTGGGGATGTGCAAGAGGGAGTTCCAGTTGCTGCAGAGACCAATGCACCCAGCTTTCCAAGATACAGGGAGCAGCAGGGCTGGACCTTCTCACTGTACTGACATCTGGCTCAGGGGATGATGAGGAGTCAGGCTCTGGAAGGTCACCTCCATCTCCAACGTAGGGCATGGGTTTGGGTTCTTCGCAGTGCACCTTGGATTTAAACTTCCCCTTTCAATCTGCATGACCTCCTGTCCAAGGGCTGATTATGGTGACTGGAAAAACAGTTATGTGCTTTTGGAAGATGCTGGAAAGTCTCCTTGATCTGTATTCAGTGCAGTGTACAGAGGAGCTTCAGAGACCAGTGTTTGGCAGCCAGAATGCAGTTCATCTCCTCTACTTGGTCCTGCAGAAGTCAGGTATCCAGTTGGTCACACAAGCCTCCTCTGGAATCAGAGGAGACCCAGAGATTTAACCATTCACTCCTACAAGTGCCTGTCTAGCCCAAACCAGCACAGCTAGCTTAGCTCAGACATTTTCACCCACTCTTTCAACACTGAGTTCAGTGGCTGTGGGGCTGGAATCTGGTGTCCCTGGGAACTTGTAAATGCCTGAATGGGACTGACAAGGTAGATTGAAGTGATCTGTGGTCCTGGGAGCATCTTCTGCACCAAATGCCGCTGTAGGTAAGCACAGGGCAGAGCAATGCAGCTACCAGTGGTGGTCCAGAAGACCCTCACGTGCTCCTGCATGTTGAGGTTATCAACACACACCAGATATGGACACACAGAGTCATCTGGTTTGCTTGAGCAGATCTTAGGCAGACACTGACCAAAAGGAATTACATGGCTAAGCACCAGAAGAAGTCACAGCTCAATGGGAAATGAGATTTCACAGGGCTGTGTGACTGGGGACAACGTGTCCTGGTGCTGATGGAGATTAGTGTTTGGCACTACTGGGCTGTGCTAATGTCAGCTGTTAATAGTACATCTGGCAAGAGAGACCTGTCCAAGGAACAAATAGGAAATGACAGTAGAATCAGGCAAGGCTCAAGTTGCACCGTGCTGGCCAGTTAAAGTTTCAAGGACTTGGCTCAGATTGCTTCCTGAGGAACCACAGTCTCTCCTCTCTGCAGTGCCTCTGCAAAGAGCTCATAAATCACCTTCCCCAGCACCATGCTGTCTGCTCACCTCCTTAACTTGGGGGCACAGGTTCTCTCATAGCCCTAAGCAAGCAAGGACATGGCTCCTACCTGCCCCAGACTCAGCCAAATCCTTCCCAAGGATGCTGAGCAGGTGAGCACCATTGCCACCTCACAGCACAGCCAAGGACAGGCTTTGATGAGGTCTGTTTGGGTAACAGGCTGCCAGTGTCTGCTCAAATCAGCCAAAGCAAAGGGCATTTCTTCATCTTGTTAAGGGAAAAAACTGTTAATGAGCTTAATTGTCTCGCTGAAACAAAGGAGTGATTATCCCCCTCAGAGATAGGGAAGCTAGATGTGGATTCAGCACTTCTGGAGGAAGACTCCTGAGAGTTGCCCAGCCTCATCAAAAGCTTGAGCTGGATTTTATAATGAGGTTTTGCAGAAACAGATCACTGCTTTTTCCTTCCTTCCTTCTCCCTCTCCTCCTATGCAGAGTTCAGGCTGAATGAGAACAGGCTAGAGAAATAGCCAGCCACAGATCACTTGATGTATTGTTGTGTTACTCAAGAAGAACCAAAGTGCTCACCCCTTTAAAACCAAGTCCCTCCAAACAAAAGAGTCCTGCCTAAGATGTTGGACACAGCCCTGGGTGCATGCACAGGACCAGAACAGATTTCCAACCTGAAAAATCTTCTTTTTGGGGAAGTTGATAAGCAGACACAGTTGAGAGAAGCTTAAGATGAGGAGGAAAACTATTTGACACTGTGAAGATCAAGTTTGGGGAGGTTTTTAGACAGATTATTCTGTTCCCCAAACCAAAATGCAGTGTCACTGGTATTTGTAGAGACCCAACAAGAAAGCTTTCTGATCCACACTGCATGCTGGGCATGAGGTTGCAATAAAGCTCCACATGCTCTTTCCTCTGGCTGCCCTTGCAAACCCTGGTGCTGCTCTGGCATGCATCAGCACAGATGTTTTGGCAGGAAAAGGTGTTAATGGATTGAAATTGTTGCTAATATTAAAATTAGCTGTTTTCATTCCCACTTCCTACAACCCCCAGGAACAAAACTAGTCTCTGTTTGCCAGCTGAAGGGCTGATTTCCAAAAGGGAAGCAACACTCATTTTCAGTGCCTACGAGGGAGAAGGGAAGAAAATCAACCCAAGGCTTGCTGGAGTTTTCTCATGACAGCAAGTTCTGGGGAGGCACTGGAGATCTAAATGATTTTCAGCAACAAGAAGCAAAAGTTGTTGATTTGCAAGGAGAAATTGGACACAATGACTTTGTGTTCTCCTGTTTATCTAAAGCACTCCCCACTATAGCTCCTAATGAGGAATTCACCTATGAATCTGCCCTCATCAGCAGGCTGCTCTTAGCAGGAGTAGGAGATTTCTGGAGATGTCTTCCTGCCAGAGATCAGCTGAGATCCTCACCTGTGACCACCCCAATGACTCCAGAGTTAATGACATAAAACAGTTACTGCTGGCAAGGTGATGCAGCTGCTGAGGTCAGCTGAGGAAACAAGCCCAAAGGGTGTAATTGGGGTCATCCTCTGTGACCACCTCCCTCCTCAGAGTCTTTAAAGCAGGAGATGCTCCTCAGAAAGGAGCCATTGAGGATGAAGGGAGAGAAAATGTGTTACAGCAGGTATAGAAGTGCTTACTCTGAGATCTAGGATGCTATTTAGTAGCTATGGGGATGAAACACTTCTGGGTTCAAAGGGGCACAAAGTCTCCTTTGTTTTCCTCTATATCATTGAGGAACTCTGGGATAGACTTCTCCAGCATCACAACCCAGGCTGTGTCACTATGTTATTAGGATTAGACACAAGAACAGTCTGATACACACTGGGTTGTATATCATGCCAGCATTATTTGTCCACAGAGGCAGCTGGAAGGGAAAGCTGATAGTGAAGGAGCCAGGCAGTGCCTGTCAACCCACGTGCAGTAACTCCAGGTAGAGATTGTATAATCCTGCCCTAGATGTTCTGGCTGTCTCCTGCTATCAAAGATGAGTCAATGAGCAGGAATTGAAGTGTTATTGGTGGTGCTACTAACTGAAGAAGGGGTAGCTGTTCATTCCCTAGCCTGAAGACAATGACTGCAGGGATGGAGAGAGCAGTTGGCTCTCCCTGCTGCATATTAGTCCTGGTAGGCTGCACTTGGTGGTAGGTCACCAGTGCTGCTTCCCAGGGCTCAGTGTTGGGCTCAGCTCTGTTCAATGTCTTCATCAATGACCTGGATGAGGGGACTGAGTGCACCCTCAGGAAGTTTGCAGATGACACCAAGCCAGGAGGGAGAGTTGAGCTGCTTCAGANGTGAGTGGACAAGAGAAAACAGCCTCAAGTTGCACCACAGGAGGTTTAGATTGGATGTCAGGAAGCATTTCTTCCCTGAAAGTATTAAGTCTTGAAATAGGCTGCCCAGGGAGGTGGTGGAGTCACCATCCCTGGAGGGGTTTAAGAAACATCTAGATGTGTTCCTTAGGGCCATGGTTTAGTGGCATGGGGGATATAGGTCTAGTTGGACTTGCTGATTTTAGAGGTCTCTTCCAACCTTAATAGTTCTGTGATCTTCTGATGCTTTTTATCATCTGCATCATCCACAGTTTTGCCTTCCCATGGCCATCCTTCCACTCATCCTACTGCCAGGATGCTCCAGAGCTGCCAGCACAGCAATGCCTCTGCAGAAGGCAGTGGCTCTGCCTCTAATCCAAGCAGAGGTGTGCGTCCCAGGGAGAAGCTGCTGAGCCACACGCCCATGCCCTGCAGAGGAGCTCCATTCACACTTGAGCAGAGAAGCATTTTAATTAATTGTCAACAGTTTTTGAATACATAGATTGAGCAGCTCTGCCTGGGTAAATGCTATTGGAGAGATTAACTTCTGCTTGGATTAATGGCCTCTGACAGCTTCTCCTCCTTTGCAAACAAAGTGGGTTTGAAGTGTAATAAAGCAGAGTGTGGGATGCATTGAACGTGGAGAGCTGCTCAAGCTGGCAGCCAAGGGAAACATCAGCAGCTCCCATCCAGAGTACCCCACATGCAGACACACCTTCCAGGCACAAAGGTTTCTTTATCTGAGGTGGCTTCAGGCTCTCCCAAAGCCTCATCCTGCACTGCAGGTGGCCATGCACAGCAGTTATGTGTCTGGAGTTTTCCAATGCAGGGCTCTGCAGGGGGTGAGGAGGTCATCTTCACCAGGCAGATACTGAGCAGGTTTGTTTGTTCTCCTTCTGTTATGGTTGAGAGGAGACAAATCCACAATATGGTCCACATGGACAAGTGAGATCTACTTGGCAGGAAAGGTCAAAGAAGAAATGATGCTGATCCCAGGTCTATAAAACACTCTGAGGATGATGTGGGATTTTCCCAAGCTCATCGGCAGCCCCTACCTGGGTCAGCCTTTCAGATGGATCATGGTAATGTTTAGTGAAACTCTTTTTCATGTGCAGCCCAAATTCCGTGTTTCTGAGACTGAGGAGCCATTAGTTCAGCAGCCAGGCAGTTTGGAGTGGGGAACAAATGAACCCACCATGGACCTTACAAGCAACCACTCTGCCATGCCAAAGGCACTGCTGCATTGACTGAGTCAGTCCTACATGGATGGGCTACAACCTCAGCCTCCAAGGCTAATACAAAAAGGTCCTCTGGGCCTACTGTGAGGAACAGGAAAGATGTTGGAGACAATGTACTGAGACACAGTCTACAGGCACCTTCTCCTTTTCTGTCATGGGTATATAAACTCTCCTGAGACAGGGCTGAGGCTCAGGACCAAGCAGCTGTGGAAAGGATGTCCTACCTCCTTAGATGGGGAAGTCATTTGGTCATTTGCAAGGAAGCCTGACATATATTGTCCCCATGGCAGTCTGTGCACAAACCCTGAGGTCTCTTCACTACATGTTTCAGAAGAATATCTTGGTGATTAAGTTCTTCTTATGGTTGTGAGATGGAGGTAGGTCACTACCAGTGAGAATACAAGAGGAAATGGCCTCAAATTTCAGCAGGGGAGGTTTAGCTTGGATGTTAGGAAAAATTTCTTCCCTGCAAGGCTTGTTAAGTCTTGTCCCAGGCTGCCCAGGGAGGTGCTGGAGTCACCATCCGTGGAGGGGTTTAAGAAACATCTAGATGTTCTGCCTAGGGCCATGGTTTAGCGGTATGTTAGAGATAGGTAGATGGTTGGACTTAGAGGTCTCTTCCAACCTGAATGATTCTGTGAATCTGTATTTCTCTTCCTTAGATGTCTTTCAAGGGCCAGCAGAAATAAAAAGGGACCTCACAAAGACCCACTGGAAAGGAAGTTACTGTTCCTCTGTCACCATTCAGAGCTGTAGGACATCTTGAGCTTCCTTCTTGTGGGTTATGAGAGTTGCAAGGCATGAAAAGCCTCAAGAAGAAATTCAGGAGAATCAGGAGCAGCAAACTTTAACTGATCAGTGATTGTGATCCTGCTTCTAAGGAACTTGTTGAGTTTCTAATTGTTTTAAAGCACAGACTTAAGGACTCTTGAATGTGTGTATGTTTTATTCATGAAAATGGAACTTGCAAACATTAAAGAGCATGGTTTCTATGACAGTTTTATGAACTTTAAATGAATGATTTTAACAAAGAATTCCAAATGTGTTAGGAAGTAATTATCAAATAACTTGTTAATGATATCCAAGAGGTATGCAGTGTGACAGACCATTGCTCTGAACTCCAGGCCCTTGTGTGATTATGTTGGTGCTGGGAAGGAGCAAAGTGCAGCTTCAAAGGCAATGAACATTTTCATTAGCAATAACATCCAACAACTAACAATAATCAGGATTAATGGCTCTGTCGATGATGATTCAACCGAAAGGAGTTTTTTGAAGTTAAAAGGGTACCAAAAAAAATCATTGAAGCAGAAGTTGCTTTCCCAGATCATATTATCCCACAGTAAAATCATTTCCTTTGACTTACACAGACCTTCTCTCTCCGTCTGAACATGGATTGCCCTTTAGTGCAGACCAGGGTGGAATGGTGGGAGATAAGGTTTACATTTTGAGCAGTAACTCAGTGAAGCATGTGGTGGATCAATGGGAGCCCTCAAATTTCAATTGTGTGTCTCGCTCCTAAAGGTCTGCTCTAAATCAACCCCAAGTTGAGATATAAAACACAGGGCAGAAAGTGTACTGAGAGCTGCTGTAAAACTGAAATTGCTGTCCTTCAGGAAACTTCAAGACTCCAAAAGTAAGTTGAGTTACAAAGTTAGAAAAATCCCCTAAATCTTTCATGGTGACACTACCTAAACATTTTGTTTTGGCTGCATTGTTAAAGCTTAATTTATATCTATTTCAACTCCCTCATCCGTAGGCAGGTTATCTATGTCATAAATTATCTATGGTGTAAGCATTAGGTTGGCCATAGTGCTTCCAGGCATAGCTCTGGCCCAGATTGCTCTGTTTTCCTGACCCATCTTCATTCAGGACAGTTTGTGTTTCTCTGCACAATGCTGCTGTGTCTAGCTCAACATCACTTCTCAGACAGAGCCAAGGGAGCCCAGGAAGGAGATAAATAGCAAATCTGTTATGGATCAGTGCTGGGCTGGCCCCTGATGACATTGACTAGGGGATGAGAAGATAGAGAGCAGCCCTACAGAAAAGGACTTGGGGTGCTGGTGGCTGAGAAGCTGGCCATGAGCAAACAGTGCACGCTGGCAGCCCAGAAG
>VWZO01004498.1:0-45805 GCA_013396975.1 Bucco capensis | reverse complement strand
GTTGAGGGTCACCTCTCCTGTCCCCTCCTCCCCACAGGTGCCACCTCTGCTCCCCAAGGTGGGACACAAGATGTAGCAGTGTGCTTGGTCTGCAGAGGAGCAAGTGTAAGGCAGAGCCTTTCTGCAGCCCAGCCCCTGGCAGTAACTCTCCCATCAAGTGCTGCCACTGCTAGAAGCAGAAATATGCTGTGAGCTGCACAAAGTGCAGCACTGAGAAGAGACTGAGCTGGGAAGCCAAATCACTGAGCTGAATTAGTCCTGTTCTAAACCAAAACAGGACAGAGCTACAAACTCTTAGCACAGTCCTGCACTAACACGGTGTGGAGATTGCTGTCCTGCAGCCTGTGCCATGGGGATATGTCTGCACTCCAGAGGTGTGATTTCAGACTCTGAATGACTTGTTCATGGGTCAGTTTGAAGCCTGCAGGCTGAGCCCTGATGGTAGCTTCAGTGCATCTCCAGAACAGGAGCAGAGCTTGAACATTGTGAGGAAGGAGAGCTGAACATTAATCTTAACCCCTGGAAACCTTGCTTGTCAGCTGGAGGAAGTCAGGGAACTGAGGTGGAGGATGCTTCAGCCTCATTCCAAGCACTCAACTTGAGCAGGAAGATGGAGGCAGGTTGGCAACAGCACAGCTGGAAATGTTGGCTGTGGCAGAGAAGACCGCAGGAGGTCACATTTCCATTGCTTACACATCAAGGCTTTTCTGCAGCCAGAAGTCAACCTGTGAAAGAGGAACAGAGGTTTTGACTTCAGTGGTAAAGGAAACAGCTAGATATGAGTCTTAGGGAAGGTCTGATGTGCTGGCATAGGCATTCAAGCACTGCAGCAACCAGAGGGGACTGAATCCTGAAAGTTGAATCTAACACCAAATTCTATATACAAGGCAAAAGAAGGGAATACTGAGCTGGAATTTCAGGCCAAGGTGTCCTTTGTCATTGAATAGCGACAAGCAAAACTTCAAGTTAAATCTTAACTCCACAGAGCTGGCAATTTCAGAGCTAAGTTTTAATCATGTCTTCACTCTGTAATTGGTGTGTGGAGTCTTCTGTAACATAAGCTCAGAAAGTCAAGCACCAGGAGAGACCCTGTGCAAACCCAAACTGCAAGGATTGAAGCTTTAACCAAAGCTAACGGAAGCAATGTGTCATCTGCATGTGTCTTGAGTCTCAGGATGAAGACACAGAGCCACCAGTGCTGAGGCCTCCACTGATTCAGAAGAGATCCAGCAAACCCTTGGAAGAAAAGCCAAAGAAGACTATGAACAGGAGGGAATTCACACACTTATTATGACTGGAAAAGACCTCTGAGATCGTTGAGTCCAACCATCCCCCCAACACTGCCATGCTCAGCACTAAACCATGGTCCCAAGCATCCTATCCACATGTTGTTTGAACCCCTCCAGGGATGGTGACTCCACCTCCTCCCTGGGCAGCCTGGGCCAATGCCTCAGAACAGAAAGAGGATGTTTAACAGCTGCTAGACATGCTGACTGCTTCCCCTGCCTGTTTATCTTGCCTGCATGAATCCCTGACACCAAAATTAAACATCTTTCCTGAATTATTAATAATCCTAAATGTTTAGGAAAATCCAGCACAAATAGAGATGACAAACAGAGTGATTCAGATGAACGAAACGATCAGGATAATCTGCATATTTGCATATAGAACATGAAGAATTTTGAGCTAATGAGATTTATCCTCCTCTCTGATCATTTTAGGGGAGTATTTTTTTAAAAATCTATTAAACTCCAGATTTCCACATAAAAGAACACAAAATACTACCAGAAAAAACATTAGAGTCAATCTATTCTTCAGGCTAGTCACAAAATCAATTGCATTTATTGTTCAGAAGAATTAAAACCCTTTCTCCATTTTATTAAAGTGCACATCCCTACCATACAGGGAGATAAATAATTGATACCTTCCAAATACATCACCTACAAAATATTTGTCGGGGAAAAAATGACTGGTTTATCACCCATTTCCTTCAATAGATAGTAGTGCTATGCTCTTGCAGTGTTTACAACATTAACGGCATATTTTTGTTAACGAGAAAACATGCCAGCTGCTGATTATTTCATTGTGCTTAACATTATTTGGTTACAAACCATCACATTTTGCTGAAGATAAACCCATTATCTGAGGGAAACACTCACACACTAGCAGGTAGAGCAATTTGGTACTCTTAGGGTGATAGTGCTTCAGGCATAAATGTATTGTTGCTGTGTTGAAGAGGCTGTTGGTCTTTAAATCATGCCTGGATATCTGTTTCTTTAAATCCTCCTGAAGAGGAATTCTGGGGCTTGGGAGATCCTTCCTGTGAAATGCAAATGTCACAGAGATGCTGCTTTTGGGCAGCCAGGGGAGGAGTTGGAGAGAGAGTTAAGGTCTCCCCTGAGTCTCTTCTTCTCCAGGCTAACCAACACCAGTTCCTTCATCTGCTCCTCATCAGACTTGTGCTCTAGACCCCTCAGCAGCTGGGAGCAGCAAAGCTCCTGTGCCACCACCACAGCCCATCTGCACACGGGGCAGAAGGATGCTCCAGCTCCCTAGACCTTCTCAGCTCCCCCATGTTTGACTCACAGGCAGCAGGAGTTGTGGCTTTCTGCTCTCTCCAAACACACATCAGGCCTTGAGTGGCATGGAGAGATGAAGGGACAGGTCCACATTGGCCCTGTCAAGGAAATCATAGTAAATACTGCTAGGAGAAACAAATCTCAAAGACATCCTGAGGTGCTATCTCATAGTATCACAGTATCTCAGCATGTCAGGGGTTGGAAAGAAAGATCATCTAGTGCAACCCCCCTGCCAGAGCAGGATCACCTAGACCAGCTCACACAGCAATGTGTCCAGGCAGCTCTGCAATGGCTCCAGACAAGGAGACTCCACAGGCTCCTGGGCAGCCTGGGCCAGTGCTCTGGCACCCTCACTGCAAACAAGTTCCTCCTCATGTTAATACTAAACCTCCTGTGCTCCAGCTTGCTCCCATTCCCTCTTGTCCTACCATTGGATGCCATGGAGCAGAGCCTGGCTCTCTCCTCCTCACACTCACCCTTCACATATTTCTAAGCATTGCTGAGGTCTCCTCTCAGTCTCCTCTTGTCCAGGCTGAAGAGACCCAGCTCTCTCAGCCTGTCCTCCTAGGGCACATGCTCCACTCCTTTCATGCTCTTGCTGGCCCTGTGCTGGACTCTCTCCAGCAGCTCCCTAACCTTCTGGAGCTGAGGGGCCCACAACTGGACACAGGATTCCAGGGGAGGCCTCCCCAGGGCACAGGAGAGGGGGAGAAGAACCTCTCTGGCTCTGCTGGCCACGCTCCTCTTACTGCATCCTAGGATGCCATTAAGGCATAAGAGCTCAGAGCTCTCTACCTGCAGTCTTACTTCACTCAAGTCCTTCCAACAGCCAGTCTAATCCTTATGCTCCTTTATCCTGCTCCACTAACCTAACCTGTACCTCCTCTTGCCAAGCAGGCATGCCAGCTCTCCTGGGACCAGCAGCAAAATCACCCTGACTCTATATTTATCTCTGTGCAGAGTGCCCATGGAGGTGGTTCCATGGTCTTCACCTAGGGCTTCTTCCTCCTGCTGCTGCTTCCTCTGTGGTTGCAAGGGGAAGCTGATGTGACAGTTAACAGCTTTTGGAGTTCACATGTTTATTTAGCACATCTATAACACCACACTGCACTATCTTACAGACATTAATCCTTCCACCATCCCTTGTCCTAAGGTGTTGCTGTTGCCCACAGCTGAAGATGGGAAAGCAAATCACAGTGAAATTGTGACATTGAGAAGAAGAAGGACCTGTTTCATTGAGAGTCATAGAATCACAGAACTGTTTTGGCTGGAAGAGACCTTCAAGATCATCAGGTCCAACTATTACCCAGCACTGCCAGGTCACCACTAAACCATGTCCCTCAGCACCACATCTCCATAGCTTTTAAACCCCTCCAGGGATGGTGACTCCACCACTGACCTGGGCAGCCTGGGCCAGGCCTTGCAACCCTTTTGGGGAAGAAATTATTCCTCATATCCAGCCTAAACCTCCTCTAGCACAATTTGAGGCCATTTCCTCTTCTCCTATTGCTTGTTCCTTGGGAGAAGAAACCAAATCCCAGCTGGCTCCAACCTCCTGTCAGGGATCTGTAGAGAGCAAGAAGGTCTCCCCTGAGCCTCCTCTTCTCCACACTAACCAACCCCAGTGCCCTCAGCTGCTCCTCACAACACTTGTGTTCTAGATCCTTGAGCAGCCTTGTTGCCCTTCTCTGGACACACTCCAGCACCTCAATGTCCTTCTTGGACTGAGGAGCCCAAAACTGACCCCAGGATTGGAGGTGTGGGCTCACCAATGCCCAGTGCAGGAGGACAATCCCTGCCCTAGTGCTGCTGCCACACTAGTGCTGAGCCAAGCCAGGATGCTCTTGGCCTTCTTGGCCTCCTGGGCACTCTGCTGGTTTATATTTAGCCATATTTGACCTTGATCTAAAGTCTTCAATTTCCCTGTAAATGTGATAATATTTTCTCGGTAATTTTCTTCATCATCTTGTTAATATTTAATTTCTCAAGAGATCCAAGGGGTTGAAAGGGATTCCCAATCCCTGAGCCCAGTCCTTGCCTTTTGGAAAGCTACCATCTCTCTTCTGGTTAGGAACTTTTTGGTTGCTCCAGTACTCATATTTGTGACCAATTTCTTCACAATGGCTTTTATGGTTTTTGGTTTTTTTTTTCTATTTAACACTTCCAGCACTGAAAGATAAGTTTGAGAGAGAAAAACTGAATGGATAATTTGTTGTGTCCCTGAAGGGTTAACAGCAGCAGAGCTTAGACTCCTGGATGTGCTTATTAAAGAGCTAAATCTTAGCTCATGAGGAACTATGGCATGTTTATTGAATGCAACATCCAATTAATAAGTAATTAATAGTTCAGCCAAGTTGAGGAAACAAAGTGGGTTTTGAGGAACAGGGAATCATTTCCTGGCATAAGGAAATGCAGGAACAGGATGAAGATCATCAAGGATCCCTCAAGGTCAGACTTCACAAAGGATACAGAGGGCAAAGAAGTGAGAGTAGGACAAGGTGTGTGGCTGTGGAATGGAGAGGTGGAAATGAGCTCAAGGGGAGGATCAGGCAGCATCCAGAGTGACACCAGTACCTGGTGCTCAGATGATGCAGCAATTACTCACCATAGGTTGGCCAAAGGGAGGAAAGTCAGGGCTGTGAGAAGAGCTCACAATGAAAGTGAGAGCAAATCTCAGAATAACTGAGAGAGAAGGAGACCCAGTCACCTCCATCCAGGATTTGGAATGGCTTAGCATGCCAAGCCACATTTCTTGGAGGAGATGCATTGAGTAGATTGGTCAGGTTTGGGGTGGCTGGGTGAGAGCAGAGAGCCACATGGAGACCTCTGACTGAAACAAAATATTGCCTCTGTGACCTGAGTGTTAATGAAAGCTGGAGGATAAAGGGTGAGTGAAAAATATCACCACCAGCTAAGTGAATGGCAAGTGAAATTCCATAGCTCGTGGTCCACCAGTAGTATATTGTGCCAGACTAATTCAGGGTAGCTCTCTGATAAGGAAACTGCTTCTCTAGAAAACATCTGGAAAGAATTAAGGATGCCTCCCTCTTGGGACTGGAAGTGAGTTGTCTGCAGCAGTAAGATGTGGCACCTCCACCTTCCTAACTCAAAGAGGAGAGGTTCTATTTCACATACCCACGGCTCCAAAAAAAAGGCAGACTGAGCCCCAGCTGGGGCTCTGTAGATTAAACCCCTTGGGGTTCAGAAGAGTCACACTGGTTGTTCACTGCCTTCATTACAGCAGGAAGGTTTGTTTGGCCTTCCCAGAAAAGAATAAGCCAATAATTAAAATGGATCCTTCCATTCAGATAATTGCTTGGTACATAAAAGGCTCTTGACTTCCTAAGTCCTTACCAGCAGTGAGCATCTCCCTTTGGGCTCTGCTCTGATGAGTGCTGACTATTGGTAGCACTTATTATTAAGCCACTCTAAATCAAACTGCTGGACACATCCAGCTCTCCACTTCCCAGGACAATGGGGAATCAGAACACCTTGGATAATGAAATGCAAGGGTGACACCAGCACTTTAAGGACTTGGTGTAGAGCTACCCAGACACATTGGACCACACTGCAGAGACCTGTGGCTCCCAGGGTACTAACTGCCATAAGCATGTTACCTGTGTGTTTGCAGTGCACCACACTGGCACCAGTAACCCCTCCCAGAGACAAGGGGACATGCTTCTGAGATACTGCTTCATCCTCTTGGTCCTGGGAAATTCACCTCTGGGTGAGAACACTCAATTTAGAGCTGTCTAACATCATTTGTTACAGTAAAAGTGCTCCACGAAGCTCTTTCAGGATAACATAGTAGAGGGGTGACGGGAGGTAGCTTCAGCAAGTGGCATCCAGTAACCCCCTGAGGTGAACCTGTAACATATGAGCAAAACCCACAACAAATTCCATTGCATCTTTCCTGCCCTGAAATCCACACTCATGAACTAAATGAACTTAATGAACTTTCTGTAAAACGAAATCATAAACCAATGATAGCTATGCCATAAATGGTAAGGAATAAGGGGTGGATGTCTTGCTTTGAGTTAGAACAGGACTAATTCAGCTCAGTGATTTGGCTTCCCAGCTCAGTCTCTTCTCAGTGCTGCACTTTGTGCAGCTCACAGCATATTTCTGCTTCTAGCAGTGGCAGCACTTGATGGGAGAGTTACTGCCAGGGGCTGGGCTGCAGAAAGGCTCTGCCTTACACTTGCTCCTCTGCAGACCAAGGCCACTGCTACATCTTGTGTCCCACCTTGGGGAGCAGAGGTGGCACCTGTGGGGAGGAGGGGACAGGAGAGGTGACCCTCAACTGACCAACTAGGGATTCCATCCCTGGATGTCATAGTCAGGAGAAAGCTGAGGGATCCCAAGGGTCAAGCTCTTCTTCAGTGGGCAGTGTCTGAGGAGAACTCTGTCCTTCTGCCTTGAATCCCAATCCATGTCTTCCTGAACCCAGCTCCTGAACCCAACTCCCATCTGCTGCTGAGTCCAGTCTGGGACTTCCCCAGTGCTGCCTCAGCATCAGTGGTGACAGTGATGTCATTGCCATCTGGGGTTGGCTTTGCTACTGGTTTATATCTATTTGTATATAATTAACGTTACTGTTTTTACTTTATTAAAGCTGTTTCAGTTTTCTTTCCTAACCCATCAGTCTCCCTTATTCCCTTTCTCTTCCCTTTGGAAAGGCAGAGGGCTTCAGAGAGAGCCTGTCACTTGTCTAGTGGCCAGCCCAGCCCTGACCCATGGCACTGCTGCATAGTATTGTAGATAGAGTCTGAAACTAGGGCCACTGCAGCATGTTGATGTATGTGAGGGTGAAGTACAGCTCAGCAGCCTCAGACACGCTGCCTGCACCTATCAGCATCTCCTAAGCCAGCAGGGAAAGACCACATTAGTCTTGGGATGGGGCGATAGACCCTTCAGGTGGTATCTATTTCTAGTCACTGAGTATGTGGCATGTAAAGGCCTCTCTAGAAGCAGAAGGCTTCCAAAGCTTTGGTCCATGGTGAAGGCACATCTTGAGCTCTTCATACATGGAGTTTAAGTTGGGGCATTTGCCATCAGCAGGAATGCATCCAGGGCTTGCAGAATTGCAGAGAGACTTCTCAGGGTGAGAGATTTACACTGAGAATTTCCTTTTCTCCCTGATTGACCAGAGGTTTTGGGGGTGAGGTGAGGTGGTGATTCAGAGCAGATTTATTGGCATTTAAAAGTTGCCTCAGCTGGCTGCCTTCTAGCTGTGAAGGAGAGAGCTGTCAGCATGCTGAAGCTAAGATACACAGGCTTGAGCTTTCCCCTGAGCCCTTGGGGAAGCTCCAGCTAATGAACTAGATGATGAAGATGTCCAGCTGTCTCAGGACAGGGGTGGGCAGTTAATGAAGAGCAGAGCCACAAGCCAGCAGCATGTTGGATGGACCAGGGCAGGCTTTGTACAAGCTCTGCTCTGTCCTGGTGACTGGAGCAGAGGCAGTGAAAAAGCACAGCTTGGGAACAGTAACCATTTCAAACCACACTTGGATGTTCTGATGGAAGGAAGACCATTTACAGGTTTGGTTGTTTTCCTCACTTCCATGTTCTTCATTGGGCAAATCTCTGATGCTTCCAGTCAAAAACAAGATGTTTCTGTGCAAATATCTCCCTGACTCCAGAATCCTTCTCCCAGCCTATTCAGCTACCCTGGGCTGCTGTGCATGAATGGCCTGATGCTGCACATCCTTTGGGCTGGATCTTGGAGGCAGGACCCACTGGAGGTGAGCACAGCAGATGCTGGTGAATGTGAGGTGGTGCCACTCTGACCTAATTTAGGTAGCAAGCAGAGGGACAGGACAGCCTTTCCAGGCTCCCTGAGGTCTGGGCATGAGGAGAAGCCCTCCTTTTCATCAGAGCTTCCCTGCTGCTAGAGCCAGGGCAAGGAGCAAAGTGGCAGAAGTCACCTCCCTGCAGCATTGATGCCCCTCTTGGTATTGCTTTTTCACCAGCTGCTCTCAGAGCTCTGGTGACTCCAAGAGCAAAGTTCTAGAAAGCCTTCCCAATTCTCCTTATCAAAATCATGAACAAATTGGGCCTACCTGGAGCTTCAGATGATGCTCCTGCGTGGGAGGAGTGCCTGTGCATCCATAACTGAGCTGAGGTCCATCCTGCTCTAGGCTGCTTCAGAAGGCTAACCAAACCCTGGGCTCATCCCCAGCAGCGTGGCCAGCAGCTCGGGGAGGGAATTGTGCCTCTGCTCTGCTCTGGGGAGACCTCAGCTGGAGTACTGGGGCAGCTCTGGAGTGCTCAGCACAGCACACACATGGAGCTGGTGGAACGGGTCCAGAGGAGGCCACAAAAATGACCTGAGGGCTGGAAGCTCTCTGCTGTGAGGCCAGGCTGAGAGAGTTGGGGTAGTTGAGCCTGGAGAAGAGAAGGCTCCAGGGAGACCTCACTGCAGCCTTTCAGTACTTAATGGGGCCTACAAAAGAGATGGGGAGACACTTTTATCAGGGTCTGTTGGGACAGGACAAGGGATGATGGTTTTAAACTGAAAGAGGAGATTTAGACTGGATAGAAGGAAGACATTTTTCACACTGAGGGTGGTGAGAGGCTGGCCCAGGTTGCCCACAGAGGTGGGAGATATCCCATCCCTGGAATCATTCCAGGTCAGGTTGTCTGGGGCTCTGAGTAACCTGATCTAGTTAACAGATGTCCCTGCTGAGTGTAGGAGATTGGACTAGATGACCTTGAAAGGTCCCTTCCAGCTCTAACCTTTCTATGATTCTATGATCCCAGGCCAGTCGGGAGCTGCTTACAGTTCTGTGACATGTTTTTTTCTCCAAGTTCCTCATCTCTCTTCCTGAAGCCATGACTGCTCTGCTGCAGGAGCCCTTGGTAGAAAGCTAATTTGGGGAAGACAGTGGAGCCAGTTTAATTGATCCACACATCATCTACTTATAGACTTCTTCAGCCTCTCAAAATGAAGATGAATACTGTGTGTGTTTCATGATGAAACAGACCACCCCAAAGCAATAATAGCTGAAGACTAAATCTGCAGCCCAGGCTGTCCATGGGTGGCACAGTATTGAGCTAAAGATTGAATGAAATAGCTAAGTTTAAGCAGTCAGAATCAATATTGAGGAGGTGTCCTTTGGGCTGGAGCTGTTAAACTGCAGCCAGATAGCATCAAGGTTAAGAAAGGAATTGCACAGAAGTAGGGAGAAGACAGAAGGACAGGAATTTTAAGGTCTTTATTGTCACAGATGTAACTTAATACCGCAACTGGACAGTGGCTGATGACATGAGCCCCAGCTGGATCTCTGCTGGAGGTTTGAGGGGTGGGTAAGTGATGTATTCCTGCCTCAGATGGAGCAAATGCAGACAAGAGGGGGAATGGGAAGTGCTAGCAGCCCCAGATGTGGAGCCTGACCCCATGCAGGCACCTTGCTGCTGTGCTGAGATAAGCCACTGGAAAGGCAAAAGGCAGAGCCCCCCTGTCCCCTCTCCTGGATAGACAGAGTGTCCATGTGTCCAGAGAAGATCTACATGGGTTACAAGGCCCTCTTAATATGCCAGACTTACACACAGAGTCAGCATGTCCACATGGCCAGAATCAGTCTTGTCCATGGATCATAGGAGTAATGTCTTTGGCTAATCCTCAGGATCCACAGCACATCTTCACACCTTCATAGCATGATAGACTGTCCTGAGTTGGAAGGGAACCACAAGGATCATTGAGTCCAACTTCTGTCTCTGCACAGGACAACCCTAATGTCACACCATGTGTGCAAGAGCATTGTCCAGATGTTTCTTGAATCCAGTGAGAGTTGGTGCCATGACTGCCTCCCTGGGGAGCCTGTGCCAGTGCTCCAGCACTCTCTGGGTGAAGAACCTTTCCTAATATCTAATCTGAACCTCCCCTGGAACAGTTTCATGCCATTCCCTTAGGTCTTGTTGCTGGACATCAGAGAGAAGAGATCAGCTCCTGCCTCTCCTTCATCTCTGGTGAGGAAGCTACAGACTGTGATGAGTTCTCCCCTCAGTCTCATCTTCTCCAGGCTGAAAAAACCCTGCTAGCTCAGCCATTTCCTCATATGATTCCCTCTCCAGACCCTTCACCATCTTTGTGGCCTCTACTGGATGCTCTCCAACAGCTTCACATCCTTATATTGTGGTGTCCAAAACTGCACACAACACTCCAGCTGAGGCCACACCAGCATAAAGTGGGGCTATCACCTCCCTTGATATCACCTCTCTTGACCAGCTAACAATGCAGTGCCTGATGCACCCCAGGACATGGCTGGCCCTTTTGGCTGCCAGGGCTCATTGCTGACTCGTCTTCAGCTTGTCTTTGACCAGAATCTCCAGATCCCTTTCTGCATGGCTGCTCTCCAGCCCCCCAGAAAGCCCTGCTTAGGCACTTTAGCTCTGCTGTGAGTCCAGCACACAGGATCATCTCCCTCACTCCTTTATCAAGCCCAGCCTGGAAATCCTTTGCTTTCATTTGAAGCTGATGGACTGACTTGCAGTCCATGCTCAGTGTAGCAGAGGTGTCCAGGGATACATCAAAAGCTGACAGGAATTCCTTTAGCCTTTAATGTTTGCTCTGCTGGCAGGAGTAAATGTTTTAATTTAGGCATACTTTTTTTCTCCTCAAGTATTGGCTGGAGAGCAGAGANACAAGGGATTTTCAGACTGTGCCTGAGAGCAGAGAGTGCTCCTCACAGTACCTCACTATCTGGCTTCTCCCTCTGCACCCATCAAAGTGGCT
This sequence comes from Bucco capensis, assembly GCA_013396975.1. Classification (NCBI taxonomy): domain Eukaryota; kingdom Metazoa; phylum Chordata; class Aves; order Piciformes; family Bucconidae; genus Bucco; species Bucco capensis. Next base: position 34,489 of record VWZO01004498.1, on the reverse strand, counting down.
CCACGGGGCTGGGTCCAGCATTTTAGGCTTTTCCATACTTTCTGGATACTTCTGTTGGGTCCTGCATGCTACAGGTATGTGGAGAAGCAGCAGACAGGAGGTCACGGCTTAGGAGAGGAAAGGTCTAGGAGATCCACCAGTGTTGGTCCCGAGGTCAGTACTGTGTGGGACCATGAGTGTGACAGTGGCTCCTCCTACTGTGCACCCAGAGGAGTCGATTAGGCATTCATATCTTTGTCCTAACTGCCTGGGACATTAGAAGTTGGTTATTTCCTCCTAAGCTGACTGTGGTGGAAGAGGAGACTTTAGCTTCATGCTGAAGAGCTCTCCTTAGCAGGGAACAGAGCCATAAGATCCTGTGACTGGAACATAGCACCAAAAGCCCCCATATTAAAACACACATAAGGTTCAGGTTTTAAAAGTAAGACTGCAATATTTGTTGTTATCCTACTTGGAAATTGTCATTTGGTTTGGAAAGGTGGCTGTGGTATCTACCATAGTTCCCACTACAAGCACATTCAGCTTGTAACTGGTTCCAGTTTTTAGCTCTTGGATCTGTTGGAGAAGAGACCTGGGGACAAAGTGGCACTGGGAAGCAATTCCTTTCTAGATGGAGCCTCTGTGCCTAAAGATGATGCACTACAGGCTGAAAAAATGTGCAGCACTTGCTGCTTGAGATGCTTGGTCCTGGATAAAGAGGTGGAGATGGTGATAAAGAACATTTCTGCCTTTCAAGCCTGTTTACCATTGAGACAGCAATCCCAGCAATCCCATAGCCATTCTCCACTGATAGTTATTCCTGATGAGATTTACACTTCTGTTCTTCAATATCACAGAGGAATTTGCTTCCAGATACATCTTTTTCTGTCATGTGGCTGCCCAGGATCCTTTCTTCACAAGCCTCCAGGCAAAGCAGCCTGTTGGGCAGAAAGGATCACAGCAATCCAGAAGCCTCTTCTTGCATGCCACCACCAGACCTGCAGTCCTCAGAACCACTAAAGGTCTCTGTTCTTCTCACCATGCTCACAGAGCAAGTGGAGTTTTCTGTAACCTGACCATGGAGAGAAGCCCAATTCTGACCCCATGTTCATTCATTAGATGGGAGGATGTCCAGGAGCTATGACACAGGACATCAGACAAAGAAACAAAGTAAAGAAAGAGGGGGATGGATAGAGAGACTGAGCTTGAGGGCTCTGAGGACACCACACACCAGTGCTGATCACTGGATTCACCCAGCAGAACACCTGCAGCTCACACAAACCACCTGAACTAAAATATCTACACTCACAAAAAGCCCCAAACCTTCCAGTGAGCCCTTTGACAGCTGATCTGCTGACAAGTCACCCACCTGGGACAGGCATTTAGCAAACACCATTAACCCAGCAGGGTTCAGGAGTTGTCTGATTTTGCCAGTGCACCTTTGATTGGGTTATGTGGCGTGGGAGAGGAATCAATCCCCCCAGCCTGTCACTCTGGATACACACACTGCACCAGCTCCAATTGTTCTAGCTCCCTGCCTGTGCCAGCTACAGACAACAATGTTTAATTTATGAAGGGCTGACTTTTAATCAGTTTTTTATTGTTTGTTCCAGCCATAGATCAGTTTAATAGCAGTCAGAGAAAAATGCACCATAAGCAGATCTCACACATGCCATTCTTCTCCCTGTTAGAGATCTCACATCAAAAGGTTGACATCAGTGCATGCTGAGAAAGAGGCAAGGCCTGAAACTCACTGTTTGAAATCAATGACCAAGCTGCAGTTCTCAGGGTGTCTGGGGGCTGGTGGATGCTGCTGCAGGAAGGGCAGATTGAGAGATGAATCTCTATTCAGAGCCTTTCCTCACTGAGTCAGGAGATTCCTTTTTATAACTCAGAAAGCAGACACTGTTGCTGTGCACCTCCCTCTAGCTGGGGCACAGAGCTGCTGGTGGAACCTTCTCTTCTACCATCAGCTTGGCCAAGCTTTATTACAGAATCACAGAGTCATTAAGGTTGGAAGAGACCTCTGAGATCATCAAGTCCAACCATACCTAGCACTCCCNCTAGTTTTGATACAAAGGACCTGTGCAGACCTTCCTGGACAGTATCTTTCTTTCCTGCATTGGACTCCAAGACTCAATCTCTCTTCAAACACACTCAATTCCCACCATCTCCAGTAGAAACCTGGCCTGCCCACCCCGTGTGCCATCAGGGTAAAGAAGTTCTGTTTCTTGGGCAGGACTCTAGCCATGATCCCTGGCTAAGGTCATTTATTTTACTGCTCAAAAAAGACACATGAAAGACATTTCTGCTCCATTTGTCAGGCCTATGTTCAGCTGATTAAAGATTGAAGAGGTTTGGGTCTGGATCCAGGCTGAGAGTGAAGGGCTTTGGGCCAGCCTAGGTCTGTTTTTGGAGAGGCACTTGCGAAAAGGAGGATTTAGTGGGATTGAATCTTGCGTGACACCAGAGCTAATCCAGGAAGAGTGGTTATTAACCACTGCCAGACACAGGCAAGGGGAGCTGCAAGCCCTTCTTACTCTGCAGTGCTCTAGGAGTTGCCTTGGTTACTTTTTTTCCCTTCCAGAGTTATAGACATATTCATCTTTGTCCTTGGCTTTCAGAGTGATTTCAGAATAATAGGACAATGGTGGTCTGCTGCCCAGCCAGTGCCAAGAGCAATACAGCAAGGAGAATGAAGAGATCCAGGAAATAAAGGAAGATTAACAATATTTGACAAGAGAGCAAGCATCTCCCAACAGATTTGTTTGGGGAACAAATAGCCTCCTGAGACATTTGGGTTCTGCTGGTCATGGCTATGATGGAAGCTCACAGCTTGCACCAGAGCAGGGTTTGAGCTGCTCAACAGGCTGGAGTCATCCAGATCAGGATCATACCAGATGACATGGTGAGACTGGACTGTCTGGAACAGCAAAGGTGTAGCCCCTAAAGAGGTGCAGGATTAACTTACTCTGTCAGTCCCTTAAAGTTTAATTACTGCCTGAATCTTACCTGAAATGGCATCAGAGGTTTAGCTGCTTAGGGATGAGGCTGGTGATAACAAGACAGAGCTCTCAAGTACCTAGGTACCATCCATCTTGTTATCACAAGAGACTTAATATCCAGTTCCTAAAGGTTGTAGAGATCTCTGGAGTTGCAGTTGGTGCATAACCACAAACCTATCTGCATGATAGACCCGTAGAAAATAGGACTAGAAGAGAGATGATCTCTTCCTGACCCAAGAAAAGCCTTTAGAGAAAGGTGTCTGTAGAGATGATCCTGCTCCTAGAAGCCTCCAGCAACAGAAACTCCACAACAAACCAAGTAGAAATCCATAACAGTGTTTAACTCTCCTTACATTAGAAAGACTTCTCTTAATAACTAATCTGAATTTCCCTGTGATTTAATTACCCCATCTCCTAAGCAGAATGAGCATGCAGAACAAATTATTCTCTTCCTCCTTATAGAAACCTTTTAAATAGCTAACTGCAGACTATTATGCTTCCCCTAAGTCATCTCCTTGCTCAATACCTTCAATTATTTCTGCCTTTCTTTGCAGGTTACCACTAATAATTCTCATTCTCCCTGCTCAACTTCTTCATTCATCCTCCTTGAACTCCACAGCAGATCCCATCTGCCCCTGAGGCTTTACTGTCAACATTCCCACACCAGTATTCACCTCCTTTGTCAGGGACATGCTCAGCTCATGACACCTGAATCCTTCTCACAGAATCACAGCATGTTAGGGGTTGGAAGAGACCTCTGGCTGCCTGGGGAGGTGCTGGAGTCACCATCCCTGCAGGGGTTTAAGAAACATCTAGATGTGTTCCTTAGGGCCATGGGTTAGTGCATGGGGGTGCTAGGTATGGTTGGACTTGCTGAGCTTAGAGGTCTCTTCCAATCTTTATGATTCTGTGGTTCTCTGAAATTGTGTTTTGAGGAGCCCTGCTGCTGAAGAAGGTTTCAGGACTCTGCAGGCTGGGGTGGCCTCTTGGGGTTCATGGTGCTGAGATGGGGCTAGCACAAATCTGGGGAAGCACTGCTGAGCTCTGAGCACTGAGCAGGAACTGTGGGGTTATCTCATTTTGGATGGTTTTTAGGGTGTTTTTTTAAACCTTTGTAAAATGCTTTCACAATGCTTCTGACTCAGGGGAATGGAAAAACAAACAAACAAACAATGCTGCTGAAGTCCACTTTGGAAACAGAAATGTTAAGCAAAGCTTTCTGGCAGATTTCAAGCCCTGCTTGCCAGAGATTGCAGGGCTATAGGTTGTTGGTTTTTTTCAGAAGTCATAGAAACTGCTGAAAGCATCTCAAATTTTGTGCTGCAATAATGAATTCCAAAGAACAGAATAATTGGGAAGGAAACCCAAGTATCCTTCAGTTTTTGACATTTCAGGGAAGAGAGAAGCAGACTTTTTTTTACACTCCCCACATCCTCGGTCGTGATGGAAAGAGAAGCTCTAATTCCAGAATAGCAGCAGGAAAAGGGCAGGGAAAGGGAAGATCTTGGGGATCTCATTTCTAAATGCAGAAATGGTTTAGTGATGACACAAAAAAACCAACCAAGGGATTCTGACTTGCTAATTAGTTTTGCATAATGATGACTAAACTTGATTACAGCAGGAACCAGTCCAATGCCTTTGTAGCTCCCAGGCTTGCTGAGTGCTCCAATTAAAAGGGTTGGGTTTCTGCAGGGCTCACAAGGTGCTTTCTGGAGACTAAAGAACTTACCAAAGGGTGCTCCAACCTTTGTTCTTTCAATTGGCTGCAGCAGCAAATTAACTTCTGAGGAGGAATTTGATAGCAGCTGTTTTATCCTACACCCAAATGCGTGTCACCCATTCTCTACAAGCTCTTGCTCATTTTCCCCCTCCTAAACGGCTAAAGAAATGAAGAATAAAGACTTCATTATCTCCTCATCAGTTGCCATCTCTGCCAGCAACCACAGAAGCTCTCTACCTGCTATTTTTCTCTGTTAAGAGAGAAAATCTAGCCATAAAACCTCCCTGATTCTGTGCTTGTGTGTGTGTGTGTGTGTCTGTGGAGAGGGCAACACTTGGGGTGGGTGGAAAAATGAACACCTTCCTCATCACCTCAACTGAAGGACTTGCAGTGTCTCATCAGCCTTGTAGTCCCTCTGGGTTCCCATGGGCAAAAATCCCAGTCCTTGTGGCCCCATGCCAACTTACATCCATGTCCCCTAGACTGGGATGCAGCCTGGATGCCAGCAGAGCTCCAGCAGTGAGCACTATGGTGCCTGTGCCCCACTTGAACTCGTGTACACAGCTCCAAAGGACACCAAGACCTTCCACAAACACAGTCAAGTCCAGATTTGGAACTCTCCACAACTGGTGGAGGTCCCTGTGTCTTGTTTCAACTCTGGGTGCTGGCAGTGTTGGGGACTAGTGGGCTGAGATCACAAAAACATGGAATCATAGAGTGGTTTGGGTGGGACCAAGGTCACCTAGTCCAACCCCCTGCAGTCAGCAGGGACATCTGCAGCTAGAGCAGGTTGCTCACAGCCCCAAACAACCTGAGCTGGAATGGTTCTAGGGATGGGACATCTCCCACCTCTCTGGGCAACGTGGGCCAGGCTCTCACCACTCTGAAAGGCTGCAGAAAGGTCTCTCTCAGCCTTCTCTTTTCCAGGCTGAACAACCCCAACTCTCTCAGCCTGCCCTCAGAGCAGAGAGCTTCTAACCCTTGTGTAATTTCTGTGGCCTCCTCCAGCCCCACTCCAGCAGCTCCATGTGTCTGCCATGCTGAGGACTCCAGAGCTGGACACAGCACTCTAGGTGAGGTCTCCCCAGAGCAGAGCAGAGGCACAATCCCCTCCCTGCCTTGCTGCCACACTGCTGGGGATGCAGCCCAGGACATAGTTGCCTTCTGGACTATGACCTCACATTGCTGGGTCATGTCCAGCTTTTCACCCACCAGTACCCCCAAGTCCTTCTCCCCAGGGCTGCTCTCCATCCCTTCATCCCCAGCCTGGATTGATGCCAGGAATTGCCCCAACACAGGTGCAGAAGCTTGCCCTCGTCCTTCTTAAACCTCATGAGTTTCACATGGGATTCAGATGCAGGGATTCACCCAAGGCTGAGTCCTTCCTGAGGGCTGTGCCAACTCCACATTTCTTACTGTAACTTGAAAACAACACAGAAGAGAGAAGAATTCCCATCTCTGAATAACTCACCTCAGCGAAGGACCTGCTGAACAGAGCTGAGCTCCCCTCCAGGGGCTGCTGAGCTCCAGCACAGGGCTTACCCCTGCCTCTCACTGACAGCATCTGTCCCTGCAGAGGAGAGCAGCACAGCATGTTGTCTTGGTGCCAGAATCCCAGAATGTTAGGGGTTGGAAGGGACCTCTGGAGATCATCTAGTCCAACCCCCCTGCCAGAGCAGGAGAACCTAGAGCAGCTTGCACAGGATGTGTCCAGCTGCCTTTGGAATCTCTCCAGACATGGAGACTCCAGCAGCTCCCTGGGCAGCCTGGCACAGTGCTCCACCACCCTCCAAGGAAAGAAGTTCCTCCTTATGTTTAAGGTGGAACTTTCTGTGTATCCTGTGCTGATTGCTGAGCTACCAACCCTGAGAGCAGGTGCTGTTTGCTTCCCACTACCTTCTTTCAGTGAAGAAATTCCTCCTGACACCCAAACTATCCTCCCCTGCTGCAACTTGAGTCCATAACCGGCAAGGCCACTAGACTGGGAGGCTTTACAGCTGCTTCAGCTTTTCCTCAGCCTCCCAGGAGCTTCCAAGTCTAGCACGGCACTCCTGTGGGCTCCAGGGCCATCTCTTCAGCAGTGGTGGAGAAGTCCCTGACCCCTCCAGTTTCTCCTATCACAAAAGTGAGGTGTAGCATGTACAAAGTGGGCTTAGGCTACAAAAGGCTGTTAGCATGCTTCTGGCTCTCATACCACATGGAACAAATGGAGACTTTTTGTCCCAAAGACCAGAGGAGTTCCCTCTGACCTCTGAGTCTCATTGGAGAGCTGTGGCAAGGAGAATTATAGAGCAGTCAGCTGGACTTGGATCTTCTAAGAAGAAAAAAAACTGGAGAAAATTATTAAACAATCACTTTATAAGCAGTTGGAAGATAAAAGAGAGCAAGAAACAGCCAGCACAGACTTGTCAAGAACAAATCATGTCACACTAATCTAATCTCTTCCTTTAATGGGGTCATTGGCCTATGGACAGGAGGAATTGATAAGATATGATACACCTTGACTTTCATAAGGCTTTTGACACACTCTGGCATCAGAGTCTCCTACAAGTGGGGGAAAGAGGATTGAAAGCAAATCACACAGCATGGGGACCATTTAAGAAACATTAGGCTTTGAATTTAATCTGTTCTGAGGCATGGAAAGTGATTTCAGCCTGGAAGTGACTCTCAGTCCTGGGCCCACTTCACTGACAAAAAATTTTTGAGCTTCTAATTCAAGCAGACCAACAAAATCAGAGCAATAGCCACACAGAGAAAACAGGAGGATTTAGTGGAATTCATGTTAATGCTCGTTTACAAACAGAAAACACACCAAAACCTCACAGCAAGGAAGAATCACCTGCTCTCTGTCTCATTCAAATAGACAGCTAAGTGCATATATATATATATATACACACACACTATACCGTTTTAGCGTAGATGAGTTACAGAATCACTCAGTGATACTGCAGAAATAGGGATGCAAGTTTATTGTCTGGTGAATATCTGTTGGGGCTGTAGGTGAAGAAGAGACTTCCTGAGTCTCCTCAATCTTTTTCCATCTGTCTGACCTCACAGAGCTGCACAATTTACCCCATTTTATCCCATTTATCATAGATTCATATAGAATCATTCAGGTTGGAAAAGAGCCTTGGGATCATCAAGTCCAACCATTATCCCTACTCTGCTCTGTTTCACAGGGCTTGAGAAGACAGTGATTTGTTTCCATCTCTTCATTAACTGCTTAGATGACAGAACTGTTCAGACACAGCTAAATGCCTAAATAGGGACATCTGCTCCATTTTTAGCTAGCCCATGCTGCCCCAGCTGGCCTCCAGCTGCCAGGTGAGCCTGGTGTCCCACCTCAAGGCTGTCAGGTACCCAGCACACCTCAAGTAGCACCACACAGCTAGTTGGGATGCAATGAAGCCAAGGGAGAAGCCAACACAATGAGAAATCCAATGCACAAACTGGAGCATGGTTCCAAAAGTGGCAGCAGAGTTGCAGAGACATTGGAGCAGGTCCTACAAAGGGGATGGGCAAGGTCTGCCACTGAGTCCCACCTAGCTGCAGGGGCTGTGGATCCTCAGAGCTTGCCAAGGAGATGATTCCCACTTGGGGCACTGCATTGTGAGACAAACCAGAGCTGGAATGAAAAGAGGAGGATGAACAGAGGCTGGAAAGAGGTTATATGAGGAAAGAATGAAGACATCCAGCCAGCCTGTTGTCCCTAGGGAAGAGTAAAGCTGCCTGAAGAAGGATGTGAGAATGATGTAAAATATGCACTAGGTTGTTCTGAAAGAAAGGAGTGACTAATTGCTCTCTGTCTCCTCTCAGGGTAATTGGCTTGCTCTGGAGCAGAGGAGATTTAAGTTAGAAATTAGAGAAGCCCCCAGATACTAGGATCATTCTGTACGGGGCTAGGCTACCCAAGGGGCAAGGGAAATCCCTTTTCCCATGATCTCAAGGAGCAGATCAATGACTCTATGACCCTTTCTTCTTTTGCCAGGAGCTGGATTTTGAGGCTCTTTGGCCTTTTAAATCTCCTGCTTTGAGACTGTGGAGTGAAAGGAAACATCTGTGCAGCTTCCTGGCTAGGAATTCTTCTCCTGCCTGGATATGTCATAGCTATCACAGCCTCACTCATGCTGCTAATCCCTGAACAGAAGGATCTCTACAAACAACACAAAGAGGCATGGGGAGAAGCATCTGTATGACAGGAGGTTAAATAGACTTGGATCTTTGGGTTGGAGAAGAGAGAAAAATAGCTTTGGTGAGGTATAGCAGAGCCTCAAGAAGATCCTTCAGCAGGTCCATGAGGAAGAGTTGTTCAGTCTCATTTCATAGGATAGTGTATGCTCACTATGTTCTCATGTCCTCTTCATGGCAGTGGAGCAAAGGTTATCTCCAAGAGCTTTCTCCTTCTCTGTGTGTGGCAGAAGAAATAAGCTGAGACAATGGATAATGAATCAATATTCAGTGGATCAAGGGCTGCCTATTCATGTATCTACCTGACATAAGCCAGAAAGATAAGGTGGTCCTCATCTTCTGGAGCAAAATGACAAGAGGTGAGCCATCTTCTGTAGTAGGGGAGCATGATGGAGGACATCTGGTTCCACTGAGGACAGTACTGGTGATGCCTGTCAAGAATGAAGGACCTCTGGGGAACTGAGGGCATCTGTCTGCAGACTCTGGGTCTGTACAGGATAAGCCTCACAAGGATACCCTCCTCAAGATTGTAGCATTAATGTGGTCTTGGAAAAACAATTCCAGATCCTGAAGTACTCTGTTGGATCAGAGAGAGCTTGGAAGAAACTCCTCTGCAGGACATAATGTCAGTTATGGAGAGTTATGTGGAGATAGAGGAGAAAAGGGAGAAAGGCATGTACCAGTGTCCTCTCTACTGGATTACCAGTGCTTCAGGGCCTGCAGATGGGAAGTGAACTGGAAAGGGAAAGGAAGATGAGGCCCTGCCTCTCCTGCTGCAGGAGGCACAGGACACATGCTGAGACCCAATGCAACCTCAGCCAGAAACATTCCCTCTGAAATATGGCCAAAGTCCTGGGGAATGGCAAGAGATCACCCCAAGATATTCTGGATCTGAGGACCTTCCCCTGACAGGAAAGACACTGAAGTCGTCCTGCCAACTTCTTCAAGTGCTTGAAGAGTATCACAGAATGGTTTGGGTTGGAAAGTACCTTAAAGATCATCTAATTCCAACCCCTCTGCGATGGAGAGAGATGCCACCTGCTAGACAAGGTTGCCTAGGGCCCATCCAACCTGGTCTTTCATACTTCCAGGGATGAGGTATCCACAATTTTTCCAGGTAACCAGTTCCTGTGCCTCACCAGCCTCTGAGTAAATAATTTCTCCCTAACATCTAAACTAAATCTCTTCCAGTTTAACACCATCACCCCTTGTCCTATCACTGTCTGCCTGTGCAAAAAATCTCTCTTGCTCTTCTTTATAAGCTCCCTTCAAATATTGGGAGGTCACCATAAGGTCTCTCCAGCACCTTCTCTTCTCCAGACTGAACAACCCCAACTCTTTCAGCCTGTCTTCATAAGGGAGATGCTGCATCCCTCTGATCATCTCCATAGCTCTCCTGTGGACCTGCTCTGAGGGGTTCATGTCTTTCTTGTGAACAGGACAGCTTCTGGTTTAGGCTGTGACTGGGGTATGAAGCCAGTGGACAGTTAAAGCATGTCCTGGGGCAGTGGTTGACATCTGTTGCACTGCAGTGATGAGAGAGGCAGCTGTGGTCCATGCTGTCCTTTGCTCCTCTGCATTCTCCTGGGTGGAAAGTGCAGTGATCAGTCGTGTCTGCTGCTGCTCTGGAGAAGAAGATGTTGACCATAAGAGGGAAGTTGTGGCAGCAACAACTGCACTGTTGCTGATCTCCTCTCCAGCAGTTAGTCCAGTTCTCTGTTCCTGGCCACAAGGGAGAAGACAAGCCTGGTCCTTTTCACTGGTGACCATCACAGAGCTGCTTTGGGGGAGGGTGTCCCCACCTCTCCATTGGGAGGAAGGGAAGCAGCAGTGAGTCATGAAGCATTGAAGATGAGAAGATCAGCACAACGAGCAGCAGTAGGTGGAGCTGGCTCCAAATCTTCCAACATAAAGCTATGCTTTATGATTATGAGAAATGTGGCTTTATGGAGATAAAACAAAATGTTGCCATCTGAGGATATGACAGCTTAAATTAGTGCAGATGTTAATTATTAAAACCTTAATTCCTAATGCTGGCAGTGCTGAGATCTCCCTTGCACTGAGAACCCAGCCCGAATCTCTCTTTTGGGGCATTTTATGGGGTGGTGAGTTGCAGTTCTGAGCAGTGTCTAATAAATTGCTCCTGAGGACTTGCATTGAAAATGAAGGAGATCTTCCCCATCCCACTTCATTTGGGCAAAGAGCCTCTGCAAGGACATGCTAAGCTTTCCACCTTTGCCCATGGGCATGGGCTGTGCAGTCTGGAATCCTAAGAAAGAAGAAGTGATCTTCTGTCATATTCCTGCGTGCAGACAGGCAGGACCCCTGTGACCCACCACCTCCTCAGCCCTTCATATGCTATCTCTTCTCTTGATGCAACCCAGCAGCTCCCACACTCTTTTGCAGCCCAGATTTCACTTCAATGCACTGACTACTTCCCCAGGTTTTGATTTGGCACTGACAGTCAGCTGGATAGTTAGTCTCCTTTGCACTGATCATCTGGGATGAAAGACCCCCTCAGTGGCTCCAGCCATTTCTTGACGGCAGGAAGGACTAATTCCCTCCTGTGGTGATCCTGCAGTGACCAGGGATGTTCTGTTGGGTGTAGATTTCTGTGTCCTCCAAGGCATTAGAAGTTGGCCTTCAGGTACTGAATCACTAATTCTGCCACCTGCTGGGACCCTGTCTGAGACACCACTCTGGGCTGGTCCCCAGCTCCTGGAGCTGTCTGCTGAGTCTGCTGCTCTGTAGATACTTCAGTGCCCCTCTGGAGCACTAGTTCCACTGCTGATAGCACAGGGAGACCTTTGCTGTCTCCAGAGCTTGACCAATTGGGGCCACCTCAGCAAAACACTAGGCTTAAGCAACCTTCAGTGAAGGTCCAGAGGTATTCTTAGCGATCAAGGAAGTATCTGCCAGGCTCTGACTCGCAGATTCACCATCTTAGCCTTGGCACTAGCCCATAAACAGCATCTCCTACTAAGCCACATGACTCAAGCTAACATTGAGTTAAAGCTGGGTGCCTGAACATCCTGAAGGACCTGCTCTTTGGTCCTCCAGTGCTCAGTAGAGGAAAGTTTCTAGAACCTAGCCAGGCATGACTGCTTCTAGGAGGTGGAGATCAAGTTGGAAATACTAACCAGCCCCTGCACATTAAATGCTGCTGGGTTTTGGGGTCTTTTTTTTTTTTCACACTTCCTCTTTCAAAACCTGGCTCTGTGAGGCATAGAAGCTGCCACCCACTTCCAGCATATTGAATCCTGCCTCTGATCTTCCCAGGACTACCCATTCAGCTGAAAACTAATTGATGCCTGCTCAAAAGACTTGGGGCTTTTCATCCTCAAACACCATATCTTTGTGCTTGCTAAGCACAGGCTGCTGGTGATAGAGACAGGCTCCTGTCTCCCTGAGAGCTCTCCACACAAGCAAACCATTCCATGTTTAATTGCTTTTTTTTGACTCTATGGACATTTTCTTAAGGTATTAGTTCAGCAGAGGAAGAGGAATCTCCCAGCCTGGTGCCTGCATCCCAACTGTGTGCTCAGCTCCTTGCTGGGCTCTCCTGCAGAGCTGCACAGCACCATGTCCACACAGACACAGGGGACAGCCAACCTGGAGCACCAGGATGGTCTTCTCTATAGCATGTGGCCTTGAGTAAGGGCAGCAAACTTCTGAACTTGGGTGTTTAGAGGCCTTCTGGAGGTTGGATAGGGCTTTATCTCATCCTCTTTGCTCCAGAGGCATCCTTCTCACTGCACCTTGGCTCTCTTCTCACCTCACCCATGTCTTATTTGGATTACTTTCATTGGAAGAAGCCTTCCTGTGCTTCAGGAGGAGCAGTCATTCCCAGGGAATATTTCAGTTTACAATAAAATCATGTAGGATATTTTTCCCCTTCCGTATCAGAAAAGAAACAAAAGATTTTGGGGATGTTTTTTGCCAGACCTGGAGGTTGCTTGTTAAACAGAAGAATGTTCTGGCAATACCCAGTTAACTTTTCTGTGCCTTCCTGCTACCTGCAAACATTGCTCTTTGCAGCTTGAATGCCTCTGGAGGTCTAGGAGTCCCTCTCCAAGTCAGGAATGACTCAATTTTTTCACTGACACGGTTGTTTGTTGTTGGCCCAGGCTGCCCAGGGAGGTGGTGGAATCATCATCCCTGGAAGTGCTCAAAAATATGTAATGTGGTTCCTGGGCTTAGTGATGAACATGTTAGTGTTAGGTTAGAGGTTGGACTTAATGATCTCAGAGGTCTTTTCCAACTATAATGACTCTATGATTCTGTGTTCTGGTTCAACTTGTGTCATGTAGAATCTCCTATGTTCAAAATCACAGTTTGGGGATGTTTTAGAGACCTGTGCATCAGTAGATCTGCAGAAGGTCCCTGTTTGTCTCTGGCAACTGGGCAGCTCCAAAGTGACAGGTGAGGTGACCTTGCTCCTGCTCCATTGCAACAAAGCCTTTCTTGAAGGGCAGGGACTACCACTGGCCCTCCACCCCAGTGAATCAACAGTAGTGTTGGCAGAGAAATGCCTTGGTTGAAGGTAAGGGAGACAGAGGATGCTGTGTCAGTTCTCAGCTGGTATGTCACTCTCCTAAAGATCTTTCTCATGGGTATGAGTTAGCAATTCCTATCGTGCCTAGGCTTCGCGAATGAAGCTCCAGGGAGGGCTCCACCCACACTCCTCCTCAGCGCCTTTTCCAAGCGCGCTGATAAAAAGAGGATAGCAGATAGCACCCTTGAGCCTAGCAATGGATTTTTTTAGGTGAGACACAGCATGTGCAGAGCTGGACCCACCCTTTAGTCCTAAGGTTCATCTGCCAGGGCCTAGCAAGCTTGGATGCTGGCAGCAAAGTCCTTAGGACAGAGGTTTAACCTTTTAGATGGAAGGCCTTCCAGGGCTAAACGAGCTCCATCTGCCTGGGTTTGGAATCAGAGTTGTCCTTCTCCTAGGATGACTGCCAGAAGGCTAATGAGCTCATCCTACCCATCCAAGGATTCTAGGAACATGGGTATCACTCCCCACCCTTTCCCGTGGGCAATGAGTTTAATGCTCCCTCTGCTGTGGGCACAGTTATGGCACCAGGGGCCACAGGAGACCACAAGGGATTTTCAGACTGTGCCTGAGCAATTCCTATACTCCCTTTAGGTTCTGCTCTTCAACAGATACTAAATTAGCAATGGGATTTAGGTGAGATGGGGTATTCCTGCTGCTCCTGCAGAGATGTCAGAGAGCTGACTCCATCAGCACTCCTCCCTGCACAGGCAGGACCAGCAGAGAGGAGGAGTTTAGGCTGCAAATGTTCATCTATGTCTAAGGGTAACGAAGGGAAGGTTTTATTCCATGAGAGGAAGAAGAGGGATTTTTTAAGCTACCTAACTTCTTTCTGATTAATGGGAGAAAAAAGTCAGTTAGAAACACCCAGAGGGAAGCTCAGCCCTCGAAAGGTCATCATATACAGTCAGCAGGAGTATCACCCTTCCTCTGTTATGTCAACTTGCCGTACCAACCCATGTTTACTCACAGAACTCCCCTGCAGGACACAAGGTGAAGCATCCTTCTCCAGGATGCATATCTGACCTGATTGTGATGCCTGTCTGCATCAGGAAGAGACACACACAGGCCACTCAGATTGTTTTATTAGTGGAGCAGTGGAAAAATAACAACCCAGCTAGCCCAATGGATATTGATTTGCTCCTAATCAAGCCCAGGAGGTGTCAGATGGCAATCTCTGTGCAGGGCATGTGATCCCAGGGACTGCAGCTGGGAAGTGGCCACCAAAGCATGTGATCCATACCCTGAGGGCATCAGGACAGCTTGGAAGGAGTTTCCATTGAGTGCCTGGCCCTCAGGAAAGGCTTTGGTTGTTGCCAAGATGGAGTAAGGTTTTGTATGAAAACACTAAGTGCAGAGGATTTCATCCAGCCTAGTTTGTACAGAGCAACCTCTGTGCTTACATATCCCCATCCTCACCTTCAGGAGTGCTCTCCAAGGGAGATCTTAGCATGGATATCTCTAAAGTTCAGAAGGATGAGCTGCCCCATACACTGCTGGTCCTGATGCTTCTATCCATGTCTGCCACAGTAAGGCACAAGCTCAGGCTCCAAACAGCAGGAGCTCTCTGCTTCAGAACAACTCTGTTCTGTTCACACAGGTAGGCTTTCCACTGAATTTGGACCTGAAAGAACCCATTTTATCCTCCTCCTCCTCTGGGTGATGGATCTTGCATCCTCACTCTTTTCCAGTGGCTGCCCAAGAGCTGGTGCTGCCTGTTCCCCTCTGAAATGCCAGTTCTGCTTGTGTGAAGCTGGAAGGGCAGATCAGGGCTTCCCTGTGCACATCCTGGGCATCCCCTGCTGACCACACCAGGACTTGAACAAGCTGGGCTTTGTCCTTTTCACCAGGAGATGCTTCACTCATCTCTCTCCCAGAGGAATTCATCTCAGTGACCACAGGCAGGGCCAAACCACTCAGTTCGGGATCTAGCCCTGGAAAAAACTCAGGTTGATGACAGCTGCTGCTTTTCTGTTATTAATTTAACTAGTAAATTGATCATAACCATGTTATTACAGCCATAATCCTACTAACAAGATGAGCTGCCCAGCTGGTGCTTAATGTGTCTGTGAATTGGACTGCTGGCAAAGCAAGCCACGGGGAACAGGAGCAGGGGCTGCCCAGCCAGCTTTAACTCTCAGGCATGGATCTTGGAGGAGAATCTGGGACACTGCTGGGCCAGCAGGGAGAGGGGGAATTTAGGTGCAAGGCCTCATCTATGTCTAAGGGTAATGAAGGGAAGGTTTTATTCCATGTGAAGAAGAGGGATTTTTTTTCAAACTACCTAACTGCTTTCTGATTAGTGGGAGAAAAAAGTCAGTAAGAAAGACCCAGAGGGAAGCTCAACCCTGGAAAGGTCACCATATGGAATCAGCAGGAGTATCACCCTTTCCCTGTTATGTCAGCTTGCTCTACCAGCCCATGTTTACTCACAGGACTCTCCCCAGGTGTCTCCTTGCATGTTGCCTGCACTAAACTAACTCACATTTTTCCCCTTTGAGCTGGTCAAGTGAAGCTCCCTTCTGAACACTCTGCCCTCCTTTGGGAGCCTTCCTAACCAGAGATCTCCTTTTCTTGCTCTAGTCTTCAGTGCCCCAAATTTGTCAGATTTTCTGAGGCTGAGACCTGAGTCCAACCCCACATTCAGGTCACACACAGTGGCACAGCCCCAGGATTAATATTCCCAGAATGAATGGGGAGTTCAGAGCATCTCCCTTCCTCCTCCCTCCTTGTCCTATGCTCTACATAATTATTACTCCAACCAAAAAAGCCTCAAACACTGAAACAGTAGATGATCTCTCAAAAGTCAAAGGGCAGAACCACACCAGGAGGAAGTGGAAGAAGTCGTGGCTCTCCCTGTCAATCACTGCACCATTTGTAGCCTTTGGAATGGAATTTTTCCCTACAAGTTCTCCCCATTTCTGGGGACTGCTCAGGGAACCTCAATGCTGCCTACAAGCCATGGTGCTGGTCACTGGCTGACAGAGACCTTGCATTTGCCAAGAGAACAGAGCCTGCTGCAGCAGGATGGATGAGCTCTGCACAATGTTAAATGATTCAGCTGAGAGGGAGAAATGTAAAGAGGAGACAGGGCAGCTGCCTTGGCTGAGGGCTGGAGACAAGCAGGGTCACATTTGGTTGGTCTCTTCTGATAGCTATTGTTTCTGAGTAATTCTAACACATCTTTCCAGAACTTGCAGGCTCAGCCTTCAGCTGAGCTTTTAAAAGTGCCTCCAATTACAGGAGACGAATAAAGATGACCAGAATGAGAATGTCAGTTCAGTTGTGCAGCAGTTGCAGAGGCTTTGCTTCCCAGTGTCCCTCCTTTGCACAGCCTGCAGAGCTGCTGGTGCCTCAGGAAAGCAGAGGGAGGAACTAGCACATCACCAAGAGCTTTACCAGGGTGATGGACTGGGGAGGATCCCCTCCTGTTGGCTGCTTGAAGTTCTTCAGCACACAAGGACACACACCAGCATGCACTGAAGTTTGCAAAACCAGGCTGCACACACTGACCAGAGCTGCTTGGATGGGCACATCTCCATGCACCCAGGGCAGAAGCCACCTCAGGTGCCTAGCAGAGCTCCTCAGAGCAGGCAGAGCTTTAGCTGGTGCCTAGCACAGGATGATAGCCTGCGGGCAGAGCCGCTTCCATCCCTGATAAGACTGGGATGAGGTCTATGTTTCCAGCATGAATAGTCCGCCTTCTTCCATATCCAACCCTTCAGGAGGGAATCTGTCAGTCTGGAGTGATTTATCTTCTTCTAACCAATCCCAACACATTTAGTAGGGAAATTTCAGAGGTCACAGGTGGTTGGAATTCAGGCTCAGGCTAGGTCGGTGAGGTCTTGGAGGCAGAGGTCTGCCACCAGCACTGATTGCAGGAAACATTTCTGGAGCTCTGCCACCAGTCTCAGTCACCAGATTTGCAAGGAAGAAAATGGCAGTAAAAAGAGGTGATAAATATCAAATAGAGGTTAGGCTCTTCCTGGGGACAAGCTAGACACACCTGGACTACCTCAGCTGGATAATCCAGCTTCCAAAACACTGCCTTGGGGACACCCAGGTTAACCTGGTTTATGAACTACCAGGGCTTGTGCAAACACTGACAGATGTGGGCAATGGGCAGGAAAGGAAGACTTCCTGAGATTTCAAGGCAGGCATGCCCTCCCCCTGCCCAGTGACTCCCAGAGAAATCCATGGACTACCTAGAGATGTTCTGGCTGTAGAGTGCTCAAGGGACCAGGGTGATGATGAAGGGTGAATTTGGTTTGGTCACCAAGTCCACCACCCAGCTCCACAATTTCACCCAGCTTGTGCTTGGGGCAGAGAGCAGAATTCTCACAAAGTCTCTGAATCTCAAGGGCTCCAGGCAATCAAGAAATGTTTTCTCTCTTCATGACCCAATCTCCCTGCGAGTTCCCTGGTAGCACCTTATTTCTGGTCTGATTTTAGCTGCTGTCAGAATTCCACTGAATCTCAACATTGTCTTTGTTAGCTAAGCTGAAAGCCCCCAGCTATCAGAAACTTTCTCCCTCTGTAGAGACTTCCAGCTCTGTGATCAGTTTTCTTTTCAGCTTTTCTAAATAGATTAAAGTCCTTCTTCAAGTTTTCCTGAGTGGATGTTTCTAGAGGTTTATAGTCTGCACTGGGGAGCAGGGTGGGGGATGCTCTCTGTTCAGTGCAGCTCATCAGCAGGCAGAAGATTTCATTGCTTTCAGGAAGAGTTCATCCTCCTCTGCTGAAGGGCTGCAGGACTCCAGTTGCAAACACAGTGTCACTGATGTTAGGAGTATGTGCAAAGCTGTTCAAAATGCATCAGTAAATAAGCCCTCCTCCCCAGAATTCCTGTTTTCCTCTGGCAATCCTCCATAATGCAAGCTGAGGAAGTGGTTCTGAATATTCATGGAGAAGCACAGATTAACTACTTCTCCTCTTGAGTTAACCTCTCTCTTTCCCCCCCTTTTATCTGTCCTTCACTTGCTATGCTTGATCTTGGAGTGATATTCCCTCCTTGCAAAGATGGGCATCACTAACGCAGATGCTTTCATGCTGAAAGCTTGGTGCAGGCATCTGGGGGATGGAAGGAGGGCCAAGAGGTGCAGGCACTCAAGATCTGGTTCACTGCAAGCTGCCAGATGAAGGCTTCCTTCACACCAAGGTAAACATGAGGAGTGTAGGGGACTGCAGCCTTAGAGGTGTTGTCACATAGGTACTGAGCCTCCCAGCCCAGATTTTCTAGACTCAGGCAGATGAAAACTCAATCTCTTCCAGGACAGAGAATGGAGTTGCTGTCCTGGTGGATGCTGTGGCCTCCAAAGGCTGTGACACTCCTACAGCTCACTCCCAACATAGGGACTGCAAAGCCTGGAGAAGAAGTCCATTGATAATTCTGCCTCTCCTTCCCTTGCAGCTGTGAGGAGCTGCTCCCTGCCCTGCCTGCTCTTCAGATGCCCACATTACCTTAGCACAGGACTATCTCATGGTCCATGGCCCTTCAGGCTCTGCACAGATCAATGAGAACAATCCCTGTCTAGACTCTGTCCATCCCCACCCAGGCTTTCATTTGTGTCCTGCTCATCATTAGTCTTCCAGAAGCCTTGATGGGAGCCTGACCAGTGCACTGAGCCACCAGCAGCCCTTAAAAGTTTTCTCACCCTTCCTCCTGCTGTGCAATGATTAACTTGGCTTTTGAGGGCTTGAATTTACTCCTGACCCACCATTCTCAGCTCCTGCTCTTTGACCTAGCCCTGTTGATGGGGCCTCCTGACACTATTGTCTTTGATGGACTTTGGTGGACAAAGCTGTTAGATCAGGGTTGGTTGTCAACACTAGGCCTTGAGGTATGGCTTTGCCTCCTTCATGAAACCTGCTGAGGGCTGTCTTCTTCACTCAAATCCCCTGTCCCAGGAAGCCCAACTCTGGCTTCCCATCACTGCTTCTAGCTGGTGTTGACCACTAGGAACCACTACTCATGTGGCAGCTGCACCTTTGTGTAGGTCCATGCCCACATCTCAGAGTGTCTGTGCCTGTCTGGCTTCACTTGAAGGCAGAGGCTTCCACTTCAGCTCCTGCAAGCATGGGACATAACCAGTGGTGTTGCCATCTCTGAGCCTTCCTCCTGGGGTGGACTGTCATGTCCTCCACTTTCTCTTGTTGCATCTCTAGAGGCATTCTACATGTGTCTGGATGTTAGGAAAAAGTTTTTCACCCAGAGGGTGGTGGAGCATTGGAACAGGCTCCCCAGGGATGTGGTCATGGCTCCAAATCTTGTGGAGTTTAAGAGATGCTTGGACAATGCCCTTAGTCACCTCGTGTGACCTTGGGGTTTTTGTCCTGTGCCTAATGGGAGTTGGATTTGATGATCCTTGTGGGTCCCTTCCAACTCAGGTTGTTCTATGGTTCTATTCTATGATTCTATATGCTCCATGTATTCTCTCCAGCTATTCACAGGCTTGTAAAAGAAGGTTTCCAGAGGTACTTGTTAAAGACAAATGAAATGTTTATAAGCTGAGAGGGGCTTAAAATCTCCCCTGAAAGCCTGTTCTTCATGGGAGGGGACACCTGCACTGTAGGGAAGGCCTTCCCAGCTGATAAAGAAGGTGCTAACCTATCTGGGTCTGTCCAGTGGGAGCATCTTTGTAACCAAAGGCTTCTATACTAATGTTGCTAGATCATCCTGATTAATCACTAAGATGGAAACCTGTGAGAATCCCAAGGGGTATATATAAATATATATATATATATATATATATATATATGTATATACACACACACTCTGTAGGATATCTGAGAGTACAGCTGCAACATGCTGAGCTTTGCTCCAGGTAAAGATACCTAATGGGGGAGACAATTCCCAGGGAAAATGGATTGTCTGGAAAGTCAGGCCCCAACCATCTCTCAAGCTGTGAAAATTAAGCATGCTTCTGGATGAAAAAGAAAATACAGAAACGAAAATAGGACATCCTTGTTGAGCAGTGCCTGAGGTCTGTTATTGTGCTTATTGACTTAGATCTCGCTCCAAAACTAGGAATTTGCTTCCTTGGCTGCATGTTCTATTGGAATCAACTTTCTGTTTCCTTCTTAGTCTCTGATATGGAAGTGGTTTCAAATGTATTGTCAGAGAGAAATGATTCCATCTCCCAGGCAAAACAATCAGGACCTCAGAGTACTTTAGATGCATTCAAGAGGTTGGACACCCATNGATTTCTCTGCGACTCCCTGACAGGAGGTTGGAGTGAGCTGGGGGTAGGTCTCTTCTCCTGGGTCAACAGGGTTATCAGTGAGACGATAAGGGGAAATGGCCTCAAGTTGCCCCAGGGAAGGTTTAGCTTGGATGTCAGGAGAAATTTCTTCCCTGCAAGGGTTGTTAGGCATTGTCCCAGGCTGCCCAGGGAGGTGGTGGAGTCACCATCCCTGGAGGGGTTTAAGAAACATCTAGATGTGGTCCTTAGGGCCATGGTTTAGTGGCATGGGGGTGAGAGGTTGATGGTTGGACTTTATGATCTCAGAGGTCTCGTCTAACCTCAATGATTGTGTGGTTCTGTGACCATCTTGGACAGAGTTCTTACTGATCTCACTGTTCAGCTCATTGAGGATGCTCCCAGTTGGCTTTACCTGCTGTTCTCCAGGACCTGCTGCCCACACTAGAAGGCTGTGGTGGGGGTTTCACACCTTTCTGCAATCTTGCCTGCAGCTCAGCTCCTCAGACCACAGCTAACTATGTGCAGATGGTAGTTGGGACAGAGCTACAGCTGCTTTCTCAAGCTCTTAGGGAAGGAGATTTACCCAATTTCAGCTTTTTTTTTCACTAACTACTGCTTCTCCCCCTGATTATAGAAATGAAGTGGGTGGCAGAAGACACTATCCACAGACAGGAGAGTTGAGAAATCTTAGGGAAGACGGAAAAATAATCATTCAAGTAGCCTGACAAGCTCCAACCATGGCATCTGCCTGTCCCATGTAGGCACAGGGTGGTTGCAGGGCTGCAGAATCACAGAATGGTTTCGGTTGGATGGACCTCTGAAGGTCATCTAGTCCAGCCCCCTGAGCCAGAGCCAGGCTTGTCCACACAAAAACAAGACAGAGCTGGGGGAGATATCATAGCCTCACTGTAGCACAAAGAGACTTGAAGATGGAATTTGGTGGGATGGGGATTTTAACCAGAGCTCAAAAGCTGCCTCAGCAGTGCTGCTGACTCACCATAGGGCAGATTGCCTAGGTATGTCCTCACTGCAGAGGTCAGGGCTCCTCAGGAGAAATGTGGTAGATGTTGCTGATGGAGCCTTTTGGATTAAAGAGTCTCTGGTTTCAGAGCTGAGGAGGAGGAGTGAGAATAACTCAATAATCATAGAATCATAGAATGGCCAGGTTGGAAGGGACCCTAAAGATCATCTAGTTCCAACCTCCACACTCTTTTGGGGAACTAACTTCTGGTCTTTATCCCTTTTATTTGGTATGGTTGGTTGTGGCTTTGTTACAGTATTCAAAGACAATTCCACACCTGCAGGCAGTGCATTTTGACCTGACCTCGTTCAAATGGTTTTGTTGATGTCCAGGATGAGAACAGTGAGTCACTGCAGGTGAAGCTTGCACAAGGCTCAGCAGCTCCATGGAGCAGTAAATAGCAGAGAGGATGGAGGAATGCTGCACATCCCGTTGGGTTTCCAGGAAGGCTGATCCTGACTGAATCCAACTAATTGCAAGCTCTGAATTGTTTCCATAGGCTGAAGTTCACTACAATGTAGGGAGAGTGAAGACATGGAAGGAATAAACACAGTGTNGCCAACCCATAACAGTCTGGGATTCTGTAATGGGAGTTTTTCATTGTGTCCATGTGGAGATGTTAGACATTACTACCAGATGAGGGATGGAAACTGATTTCTAGGCCCTCCAAATGAGCACTTCTTGGAGCAAATGCTGAGAGATCCCAGCAGAAAAGAAGAAATTCCTGATTCAGTCCTGAGTATGGCAATGCTGTTGTCCCAGCTGAAGCCATCACAGAATGACTGTGTAATGATGATCAGTGTGGGGAGGTTGGAAATAGATGATCTTTAGGGTCCCTTCCAACCTGGCCATTCTAGGATTCTATGATTACACACTTGTATTTTGTATAGCTTTGTGGGAGTGAGAAAGTCACAGGTGAAATTCCCCTTTAATGAATTCTAACTTTAAAAGGGCATGGAAATGTATTGACATCAAAATGAGAAATCTTGCTAAGAGGAGCAGCAGAAAGGGTGAAGTATTTTAGGATGACAAAGCTATTTAGAGATACAGTATCAGAAGTATGGAGTTATGGCACATCATCCACTGGAAAGGACATAAACAGTCCTAGAATAGGGAGCAGCAGTTAAACAATGGTAAAGGGAAGTTTTAAAGTTAAACAGGAATGGTCTTAAAAGACTAAGTCGTGCCCAAAAAAGATGAAACTAGAGAAGAGCTCTTGTGACTTAAAGATGAAACCATAATTGTAAGTCAAACCAGCTTCTGAGAAACTGCCTGATGGAGAACTAAAGCTTGAGATGACAGATTTCTTTCTTTCAAATACATCATAAGGAGACCTAGCAGGAAATTGCTAGATGTGGAGGCTTGAAAGGAGATCTCCAGGAGGATGAAGGTCCCAGAAGAGAGGAAAGGTTATTTCTTTGCTTTGGTGCTTGTGATGGAGAGCTTAGGGAAGTCTTTTCTTTGCCAGGAGGTGAGTCTGACCAAATGCCAGAGCTGAAGGAGGAGGCTGTTAAAGAGATGATGAAATGAGGGGTAGGAAATGAGGAGGAACAGATGGCATTCACCCAAGAGGCTTGAAGGAATTCAGATGGGAATTGCTGAAGTCCTCCTTGTGTTGTGCAAAGGATCATTTCAACCAATCCCAATATTACAGCAAGGAAAGGCAACAAGTGAGGAACCAACTTTGAAGGAAACTCAGCAGCATCTGGAGAAACACAGCTTGGTCACGGGCTGGTAACACTCATCAGAAAGAGTATTTAAACAGAAATCAAGTAAAGTCTTGCATCAAAATTACAAGAGATCTCTGAAGGAGTTAATAGGTGCAGAGGCAATAAACCCAGCTGATGTATTTTGTCTTTCACAAAATCTTTGGTAAGGTTCCTTCACTAACAACCCTTAGGAAAACTAATCTGTCCTGAGGGAGGGGAGATGCTTCCTGTGCATTAGTGAGTGCCTGAGAGAGAAGATGAGCTTTCAAGAGGAAGGGAAAATGCCAGTAGAGTTCCCCAAGACTCCAGCCTCAATCCTCTGTCTCCTCACCTCTGCACGAGGGAGCTTTTGTCTTTTCCAAATCAAACGCCAAAATTTGCTATGGATCAGTAACAGCAACCAAGCCTCTGGGACAATCAGATCTAAAGCTGCTGGTGAAAAGCTGAGGGAAGATCTCACCAGTCTGAGTGATTAGGTGATAAAATGGCAGAATAAGTCCCTGGTCAATAAAGTCTGAGTCATAAATGTGACTGCAGACACAGAGTGACGTTGTGTGAATGAAATAGCTCTGTGTGGAGAGGAAAGTGCCATGCAAACATTCCTGGGGCCTCAGCAGTGTCAAAGCCAGCAGAGATGCTCTCAGCTCCACTAGGAAAGGGAGAGCCAAGGCAATGGACAGCCACTGGACATGAGAGGGATGCTGATTCTTCTGCCTTTGACATGAGATCACATCAGTGTTTTTGACCTTTTAAGCTTTCTGGAAGCAAGGCTCACTCTCCTGAAAGCAGCATCACCTGTTGGGACTTCCCTTCATTTTTCCCCCCAAAGATAGGTCCTGTCTGCCCCCCATGTGCTGGAGTCTTATTGAGTATTCTTCTGTGTGAAGTTGGTACTATTCCCATGAAAGTTCTCCTGCAAGGAAGTCATTCTAGGGCACAGCCAGACATGAAAGAACTCATCCAAACACCATGCCTTTTGCAAAGGAAAATATCTAGAAGCTGGATAAACAATTCATATTGTTCCTCATTAGCTCACACTAATCAGTAGAGTGTCTCAAATAAGCATTTAATTAAGAATTAATGTGGTGGCTGTTAGAAAATGAAATATTAATTGGGAGAGGGAAGTTTCAGGTTTGTTTAGGTGCAGGAAGTCTGCCTGCCTCACGCTTAACTTGATTACACAAGTGCTTTCCAATCCCTGGGTTGTTTAATGTATACAAGTTATAAGGACCTGACATTTAACAAGGGAACACTGGCAAATTAATTCCAGTCAGTGCTAAAAATGCATCTTGACATTTGCTAGCTTGTGTGTTAACCAGTGCCTCCTCATCAGCATGGAGTGGGGTTTTAGATCTGCTAATTAACTGCCCTGTTATCCCATTGCAAAAGAATTAGGAAACAATTGGGGTTTAATGTACTGCTAATAAGTGGAGCCATGGCAGCTGCAAGGTGTGGGCCTGGCTCTAGGCAGAGGGCAGGACCAGCTGTCCTCCTCCTTCCTGGGCAAGCCTCTGCCTGGGGACTTGA
Organism: Bucco capensis; assembly: GCA_013396975.1. Taxonomy (NCBI): domain Eukaryota; kingdom Metazoa; phylum Chordata; class Aves; order Piciformes; family Bucconidae; genus Bucco; species Bucco capensis. Next base: position 9,583 of record VWZO01004498.1, on the reverse strand, counting down.
TGTGAGCTATCTCTGCTGGCACTGGAGGCACTTACATCTCTGTCTAGATTCTGCTCCCTTCTCATGACCCACAGCCTCACTCAGCATGAGCAGCAGAATGGGGTTTACANCTCCTACTGCTCACACTATTCCTGATCCAGACCAGGATGCTGTTATCTTTCCTGGCCACCTGGGCACTCTGCTGCCTCATGCTCAGTCAACTCTCAACCAGCAGCCCCAGGTCCTTCTGTGCCAGCACCAATCCAACCACTCTGCCCCAAGCCTATGGCATTGCATGGGGTTCTTGTGACCTAAGTGTAGGACCTGGCCCTTGGCCTTGGTGAAGCTCATCCCATTGGCCTCAGCCCATGGATCCAGCCTCTCCAGGTCCCTCTGCAGAGCCTCCCTACCCTCAAGTAGCAGGATCAGAGCCAGATGGATGTTTGGATGTTCCTCTGATGCTCCAGGCACCAGGAGCTCCAATGCTTCCAAAGCTGAGCCATGCTCTGTGACCAACAGTTACCTACAAGCTGAAAGTTTCAGAGAGTGAAACTTTTCTCCATTGCTTTGCCAAATGCTTTCAGCCAAGGAGGCAGTAGAAAAGAATTTTTTGGAACATGTCAAAACACCTCATTTTCACATTTTCTAGAAGGAAATGTTGTGGTTTGGAAATGAGAAAATGCTTCATTTGGATATTGCCCATGTGACTGTGTGCAGAATTCTTTCTTTCTTTCTAAATGACAGGTTCTTTGTTGCTCAAAATTGACCAAAATTCTCCCTGTTAGTGAATCATTTCATTATAAAGATACTAAACAGAAAGGAAAAGAAAAAAAAAAAAGAAAGGTCATATTCTCTTTTGGCTTGAATGAAGGAGTCTGGTTGAATCCAGAAGAAAAATTTGGTGTTTTTCCTTTGCCCGCAGCCCCTGAATTCTCCTGGTTTGCATCATCAGCTACAGCTTCCCTGCTCTCCTCCTCCTCTCCATTAGCACTTACTCAATGTCACCTCAGCAGAGGGAACAATCCTCATGCCAGGAAAAGTGGTTCCTTAGGACCATTTAGAGTGAGTGATTTTTGGAGGAGAAGGACACCAGAGATATCATCAGACTCTCCACCCTTGGAGTTGGTGAGCTAATGGCTCTGTGCAAGAGGCAAATTGCCCTGCCTTTGCTGTGGGCTGTGTAGGTTGTGCTGAGGAGTAGCTGCAGGCAGCCATGGGGAGAAGGTGTTAATCACTGGCAAAAAATAGAGCTGTAATGCCCTCTAACAGCCTTCCAGTCCTTATCCCTTTTCTCCTCTAATCTAAGTCCTTACCCCTCGCAGTTCTATCTCCCCTGGCTCTATCCTGACCTTCTAAATGTCATTTCTCTGGTCCATTCTTGTTTGTCGATGAATTTATTGGGTTTAGAGAAGTCATAGCCCAACCTGTCCTATTTAGGGGTGGGTGCCTGCGTGCACTCTGTTCTGCTCCCAGCCAAGCTGCAGGAACGAGCTCTTTTCCTCTGGCTCATCAGCTCCTTATGGCACCACACCTCTGCTCCTATGCTGGTTTGATTGAACAGAGATCCATGAAGGATCCCTTACAACCTGTCTTACAACAGGAGAAACATCTAGCTTTGGTTAGTGCTGCAATGTGCACTCCAAAACACTTCTCTCCTTAGGCTCTCAGCCAAGGTCTACGGACCTACAATGCCTCTACAGACCAGGTAATAGGCCAAACACCTCAAGAAAAAGGGCCAAATCTCAGAATGTTTGGGGCATAATGCAGTAAAGCCAGAGCTGGAAGCTGTACTGACATGTCAGTGCCCTGCTGACCCAAAACTGGAGCATCCCACCCAACTTGGGCTTATATCTCAAGACCAACTCACTTGGAAGACTCTGCTCAGTTGGAGCTGACTTGAATTTCTCCATCTAACCAAGACTTCTGGTGCTTATCTCCCCCCCTGCCCACATTAATTGTGGGTATGTCACTAAACAGGTACCACCAGTTGAAGTATGAGCTCACAGGATGTCAGCACTTACCAACTCTTCTGGCTGGATGTGTAAGCCCAGGGTGTGTTACATGGCCAACATACAGTGGTTTATGACCCAAAGTAGAAGAATGGTAGGTGAATGCTTAAAATAGCAGTTTATCACCCAAAGGGAAGAGTTGGCAGGAAGAGTCCAACTATTGTATCCTAACCACCTGCACAAACTGAGCTTGTAAAAAATGTCTTGCTTTCATTGAAAGAGCATTCCATCATCCATGGGGTGTTAGAGGGCAGCTTTTCACATTGAGGTTAAAACCACAGTGCTGCTTGAGGGCAGGGAGGCTCTGCAGAGGAACCTGGAGAGGCTGGATCCATGGGCTGAGGCCAATGGGATGAGCTTCACCAAGGCCAAGGGCCAGGTCCTACACTTGGGTCACAAGAACCCCATGCAATGCCATAGGCTTGGGGCAGAGTGGTTGGATTGGTGCTGGCACAGAAGGACCTGGGGCTGCTGGTTGAGAGTTGACTGAGCATGAGGCAGCAGAGTGCCCAGGTGGCCAGGAAAGATAACAGCATCCTGGCCTGGATCAGAAATAGTGTGAGCAGTAGGAGCAGAGCAGTGATCATCCTCCTGTCCTCAGCACTGGGGAGGCTACACCTAGAGTGCTGGGGTCAGTTTTGGGCTCCTCAGTGCAAGAAGGAGCCAGAGGCATTGGAGTGTGTGCAGAGAAGGGCAAGGAGGCTAGGGAGGGCTCTGGAGCACAAGTGTGCTGAGCAGTGGCTGAGGGCACTGGGTTTGGTTAGTGTGGAGAAAAGGAGGCTCAGGGGAGACCTTAGCTCTCTCTCCAACTCCCTGCAAGGACTTTGGAGTGAGCTGGGGGTAGGGCTCTTCTATTGTGTTAGCAGTGAGAGGCCAAGAGGAAATGGCCTCAAGTTGCCCCAGGGGAGGTTTAGATTGGATGTCAGGAGAAATTTCTTTCCTGCAAGGGTTGTTAGGCATTGTCCCAGGCTGCCCAGGGAAGTGGTGGAGTCACCATCCCTGGAGTGGTTTAAGAAACATCTAGATGTGGTGCTTAGGCCCATGGTTTAGTGACATGGGTGTGACAGGTAGATGGTTTCACTTGATTTATCTTAGAGGTCTCTTCCAATATTTATGATTCTGTGATTCTCTAAAGCTCTGCAAGTTCATAGTCTCCCTCACCTGGACTGAACTGTCCTTGTGTCCATGTTCTCAGATTTACCATGTTTTAGCTCCTGGTTTTGTATCTTTTCCGGCTCTTCTGCCCAATCCTCTCTCTTCTCATAAGTTTTGAGTGACATGCAAGCCCTGAGCTGTCCCAGTGCTTATGCCTGAATCCAGCTCAGCTAGGAATGTCTTTTATCCTTCAACTAGAGTCCTTGCTTTCCCCTTGCTCCTGCTATACCAGAGCTGTCCCCACTGCTTACTGCTTCCTGGCAATGACAGAGCTGAATGAAAGCGAAAAGCTTCTCATGTGCTTTCCAGTCAATTGCTTTTAGGAGCTGGAAGTGGTGGAAGTGCTGCCCGGGCAGCTCTTCATGATTTGGTGTCTTCTTGGCATTCTCCTCCAGTGAGACAGCACCTTGCTTCTCTCCAGAGTCCAGCTGCAGTCTAATGCAGCTTGGCTGCCTGGGGAGGCTTTGCAGGGCTAAAGCAGCCAGCAGGCAGATGACTGACCCAGGGACAACCTCCCACTCTGGTGCTCTTCAGCCTATGCTCCAATATCATAGGCACCTGCATAGCCCCTGCCTAAAAGGCCTGTGCTTCTGCTGAGGCTAGAGGTAGGGCTCAACCACTGGCTTACAGCTGAATTTGGCAGCTGATATCTCTGCCTCCTGTAAGAAGGGCTCTTTATCCAGCTCCCTACACCATGGCACCTCACCAAGGTGGAGCAGAGCAGGAGGTCTGCACACAACCTGGCTCACAAAGCCAAGACCTTCAGCATTAAGGCTGCAGGATAGCATGTCCTCTAGCCTTTACCAGGTGACCTTCAGTGGGGCTTGGGACTGTTCTTGAGACCCAACACGTTTTGGACTGCTTGGGATCCAAGCAGCCTCAGCAAAGAAGGAAGACTTGAGGATTGGAAAGGAGACAGTCAGGGAATGCCACTCACTCATCACCTCTCTCACCTCAGGCCTGGTGCAGGAGCTCCAACAGAGTGGGAGAGCAGTGGCACAGCAAGAACTGGAACGGCATCCAAAGCAAGGACCTGATCTCCTATCCTGTGCTGGGAACACTGTTAGGCCAAAATATTTGTTGGAAAACATCCTTGAATGATGCATTTCAGAGAGGGCTGGTCCACAGAGAAGGTGTCAGACAACAAGAACTGGTCCAAGTCTTTCTGTTTCCCACTCAAGAGTAAGCTCAAAGTGTAAGGGAGCCACACCATCTCCTCCACCTGTCCCTCTGGCACATCCTCTCTTTTTTGCTCCAGCTGCCAACAGCATGAGGGAGGTCAGGCAATCACCTTTGTCACCTCCTACATCCCCAGTCAATCTGTTATAGGAGAGAAGGGTCGTTCACTAGCTCCCATCTTCCATTCTGTGATGTTTCCTGGAAGCAGAGAACCTGCCTTGATGGATTTTTTAATCTCATGCTCATGAAAACACCTTCTCCAGAGAAAAGGCTGAAGCTGTAAGTGAAGACTCCTCGGGGTGAAAATTCTGCATGCAATCTCACTTGCAACAGGAAAGAATGCACAAAATACTAGCCTGGAGAAAAGGAGGCTCAGGGGAGAGCTTCTCACTCTCTACAGCTCCCTCAAAGGAGGTTGGGGTGAGATGAGAGCCAACCTGCTCTCTCCTACCAGGCAATAGCAATAAGACAAGAGGAAATGGCCTCAAGAACATCAAGAAGCAGATGATCATCATCTCTTATTTGCCATAAAAGTCTTAACAAGGAGAAGAATATTGAAGCTCCTGTGCAAATACCTGTACAGCCAAGTTATTTGTCAGGAATACCATGTTGGCTTCATCCAGCCTTTCCTCTTGAACACCTCTCAAGCAGACAACGAGGAGGTGTGGGATATTTACAGCAACCTTAACCCACCTGAGAAAACACGTCAGAGTCACCATCCCTGGAGGGGTTTAACAAACATCTAGATGTGGTCCTTAGGGCCATGGTTTAGTGGCAAGTTGGTGATAGGTATGGTTGGACTTGATGATCTTAGAGGTCTCTTCCAACCTTAGTGATTCTGTGACACTGAAGGCTGTCAGGGTGGAGATAGGAGTGCTGTAACCACATGCTGGCTATGCCATGCTTGGACTCATGGGAAACATGGGGAGAGTGAGATACTGCATCATAAAGAGGGCAGATAAAGGCTGGGAGAACGTAGCATCCATGAGTGGTTTGCTTTATGTATTTGCTATTTTTTTCACCTCAGGATGAAGTAGGTTCCCAGATCACTTGATATCAGAATCATAGAATCATGCCAGTTGGAAAAGACTTCTGAGATCACCAAATCCAACTGTTCGTCTAACACTGTCATGCTCACCACTGAACCATGTCCCCAAGTACTGTATCTACAGATTTTATGCTCTGTGTGACTTTCACCCAGAACCAGTTGCTGCTTGACAGGAGAGGTTTCCTTTCATTCATAGTCATAGAGCTAAATAATTGCTCAATGTTAAAGTAACTCATTTCTCCTCATTCCTGTCTTGACCTTGCTCACCAAAGGGGTTCGTGCTGCTCATCTTTGTCCATTCTCATCCCCTTTCAATCTCCTTGATTCCACTGTTGGAGATGATGTCCCTGCTATTTTCCCAGCAAGGCACTTCTTGGAAACTTCTTACTCTCCAGCCAGGATGAGATTGCTTTCTCTGATGGTTCTTCTTGTGTCTGCTAGAGCTCTTTCACCCAAAATGTATTCTTATGGGAAAATTACATTTTTGATTGCAGTGATGGCAATCAAAGGAGAACCAAATCTCAGCCTAGCAGTGTCATGCAGGACAATCTGAAAATAGCCCCAAAAACTTCCCTGAGCCCTAGAGGACCTGTGAGGTCTAATGGTGTACATTGAAGAACCTTCTCAAAGCTAGAGGCTTCAAGAGTTATGTTTTCTACAGAACAGACAAATTAAAACACAGGATTTACCCTGGAATTGGTGCAAATAATGTTCTGTTGTTGCATTTGCCTGCAGCTGTTATTTGTACATAGCTTCATGATAAGATAGCAGGCATTCAAGGAGCTAGAGAAACCAAAGAATAAGAATCAGGCAGAATCATTAAGGTTGGAAGAGACTTCTAAGATCATCAAGTCCAACCATACCTATCACCCTCATGCTACTAAACCATGGCCCTAAGTAGAGCATCTAAATATTTCTTAAACCCCTCCAGGGATGGTGACTCCACCACCTCCCTGGGCAGCCTGGGCCAATGCCTAACAACCCTTGCAGTCAAGAAATTCCTCCTGACATCTAATCTAAACCTCCTCTGCTGCAACTTGAATCCATTTCCTCTTGTCCTCTCACTGCTAACACAGTAGAACAGACCTACCCCCAGCTCACCCCAACCTCCTTGCAGGAAGTTCTAGAGAGAGCTAAGGTTTCCCCTGAGCCTCCTCTTCTTCAGACTAACCAACCCCTGTTCCCTCAGCCACTCCTCAGCAGACTTATTCTTCAGACATCTCCCTATCCTCCTTGCCCTTCTCTGCACACACTCCAATGCCTCTGGGTCCTTCTTGCATTTGAGGGGCCCAAAACTGACCCTAGGATTGGCGATGCTGCCTCACCAGCACTGAGGACAGAAGGATGATCACTTTTCCTCCTGGGAGCTTTCCCCCAAGCCTCTTGCTTTGTGATTTCTGATGTCCTACTGATATTTCATAGAATCACAGAATCATTTGGGTTGGAAGGGACCTCTGGAGCTCATCTAGTCCAACCGCCCTGCAGTGGCCAGGGACATCCCCAACTAGATCAGCTTGCCCAGAGCCCTGGCAGTCCTCACCTGGAATGCCTCCAGGGATGGAAACTCAACCACCTCCCTGGGCAACCTGGTCCAGTGTTCCACCACCCTCGTGGTAAGGAACATTTTCCTAATATCCAGTCTAAATCTACTCCTCTTTGATTTAAAACCATTGCCCCTTGTCCTTTCACTGCAGGCCTTTGCAAACAGGCCCTCTGCAACCTTCTTGGAAGTTCCCTTTAGGTACTGGAAGGTCACTAGTAGGTCCCCCCAAAGCCTTCTCTTCTCCAGGCTGATCTATTTCTGCACCCTTTTCAAATAGTTCACACCATATCTCCTCGCAAGGGAGGGTGAGCAGATGACCAGAGTCAAAGATTCCTTCCTCATCAAATGATGTCCTGTTCAGGAGCTTAGCAGCAGCATTTACAGGCAATAACCCACAGCCATGGCACAGCTCCACACACACACATCCAAGCCCATTTTTCTTTGCAGTAATTCTCAGAGAAATACAATTTCATTGTTTCTGGAGTGGTTCAGCTCATCTCTTTCTGAAGCAGCACCTTGGAAAACAACATTTCTCCCTTTCAATCCTGCTCCATTTACACACTTAATAGATTATCACGTGTATTTTCTGAGCCAGATGTTATCAGCCTTTGTGCTTGTAGCTGGTGAGGAGTCCGAAGTGATAAAGCTTAGGTAAAGCTCTTGAAGTCAGGGCTAAGCCAAGCTGAGTCATTGCTGCTCTGCTGTGGGCTCCAAGTGCACGAGCCAATGGTTCCTCTGCTTCCGCTAGCATAGGGTCAATTCCTTCAAGCTTTGCAGCCAGTTAGGTGACTTGGACATTTTTTCTCCTTAGGAAATATCCCTAGGAACTGCAAGCAAGACAGGTTGAGTGGATTCTTGATCTGTGGTGGGTACAAAACCCTTTCCAGATTGCTTGGTGTAGAAACTCATTGCTGTGTTTGGGGCTGGCACAACTCCTAGTGGATGCTTTGGGGTAATCTAAAGCCTTTGCCCTTGTGCTGATCTTCTCCCTGCCCTGAGAGTCACTTCTACTGATCCGGATCAGTAGGGCCAATTTCCCCTCTCGGGACACTGGGATCAAGTTGAGGAAAGTCGTTGCCGTGGCTAGGCTTCGTGAACGAAGCTCCAGGGAGGGCTCCACCCACACTCCTCCTCAGCGCCTTTTCCAAGCGCGCTGATAAAAAGAGGATAGCAGATAGCACCCTTGAGCGTGCACTATGGATTTTTTTTAGGTGAGACACAGCATGTGCAGAGCTGGACCCACCCTTTAGTCCTAAGGTTCATCTGCCAGGGCCTAGCAAGCTTGGATGCTGGCAGCCAAGTCCTTAGGATGGAGGTTTAACCTCTTAGATGGAAGGTCTTCCAGGGCTAAATGAGCTCCATCTGCCCGGGTTTGGAATCAGAGTTGTCCTTCTAGGATGACTGCCAGAAGGCTAATGAGCTCATCCTACCCATCCAAGGATTCTAGGAACATGGGTATCACTCCCCACACTTTTCCATGGGCAATGAGTTTAATGCTCCCTCTGCTGTGGGCACAGTTATCACACCAGGGGCCACAGGAGACCACAAGGGATTTTCAGACTGTGCCTGTGAGGAAATAGCCCTTCAGCAGATGTACTTCCTTGGTGGAAGGATTCCATCTCTGTGTTCTAATGACTCAGTTTGGCTTGGGATTAACAATCTGTTTGGACCAGAATGTTTAGCCTGGAGAAATGAACCACCACTTTTCATGGTTCTTCTCCTAGCTGTGGATCTATTTGAAGCACCAGGTCTAGCACACATGAGGAGGCCACTATCTAGTGCAGCAATCACCTCTGCTGACCTGACCATCCATATAGGCTCTCGTGCCCATCACCCTCCTGCCAGAGCATCCACCACTGAGATTTCCATCCCTGCTCCTCAGCTCTGACATGCAAACCTCAACCCTGGCACTTAGACTTCATGGCTTTCCTGGAGCTTTTCCCCATTCTGCATCTCCTGCCACGTAGCAACAGCAGGGGACTGGAACGGTGAAGTGACACCAGTGGAGCTCTCACCCTTCCAGGCAGAAGCTGCTTTTGGGCAGCTGGTAGCGTCTTCAGTGCTGAAAGCTGTGTGGTAGAGGACTTGCCTGAACTTCTAGGACATTAGCTTTGCAATATGTTCAGGAAAATTCATACCTTCATCAATTTCATTGGAGTTTTCCATCTCCTGAGAAGGAAAGCAAGGATTTAGATCATGAATATTCATAATTTGAGGGCAGAGGATGAAGAGAAAGTCTTAGGCTGCCTGAGATGGCTCCACATCTGTATCCCACTGCAGCCATCCTGGATTTGCCTATCCTCTACCCCACCACCAGTGCAGAGAGGTAGAGTTTGACCCTGGGTGCCTACAGAGCTCCTTCAAGCTCTGCAACCTAAAAGAGCAGGAGTCAACATTGCTGTGAGCTCAGCTAGAGGGGGTGGTGTCCTTATTTTATTACTTTGGCACTGGTGAGCATGTAAGAACAGGTTGCAACTCATTATTTTGGTTGCACCCAGGGCCATCTCATTCCCCCTCCCCAAGCCATCCCACCAAGCTTCCACCACTACTGCTGGAGAAGTCCATCTCCTGGAATATCCCAAATGTGCCAAGAGCCCATTGAAATGAACATCAACTCATTCAAATGAACAGCTCTGTGGTCATTAAGGTTGGAAGAGACCTCTAAGTCCA
>VWZO01004487.1:572-14298 GCA_013396975.1 Bucco capensis | reverse complement strand
CCTGGCCATTCTATGAATCTATGAATCTTTACAAGTATAGATCCAGATTTAATATCTCTCCATACAGAGCAGTATTGGAATTTACAAGCAACTCATATCTAACTGAAAAAACTCTAGTGAGAAAAGGTAAGCAGTCACTCTCTATGCAGCACAATACTAAAGTAGGTCACTTTTATTCTCTAACAGAAAACTTGCAGAATTCCAGGGCAGCCCAGTGGGGAAAGCATACGAAATAATTATCAAAGAAACTCCAAGCAAAACCAAAAACAAAACCCACCCTGAAATTTTTCCTAAAACTAGTAGCACAAGTAAGAGAATTCCACTAAAGTTGAGCAAGTTCTGGTCATGTGAGGCAAAGATTTCCACCTGCAAGAAAGCTGCTGTCTTCTCCCTCCCTAGCCTCGGACTGTGGCTGCAAAACCCACTTTATTTCTGAAGTATGAAAAGTCTCTAGACATGTGAACCCTCTCAACATTCACTCATGTCAAATATTCAGTTATTCTGAGCTTTGGAATATTTTGATCAGTCATTGCCTGGCCATGGCCGGGAGAGGGAGCACAAACCCCTCTGCTTTCATTCTCAGGGCTCCATCAACATCAGAGATGCTCTGTTTATTTCTTTTATTTTTTTTAACATGACATGTTCAGTTCTAAATAATTTATGGAAGCTGTTTGGAAAGTCAGAACACTCCTCATCACACAATGCATGAAATCTGGAGACAAATGGATAATGATTTGGGGTCTGAGAAATAAGAGATCAAAATCAGAAAGGATTTATGGTTACTTCAGAAACAAACAAAGAAAAAAACAAAACCAAACCTGGAGTCATGACTTTCAATCCTTAAGCAATATAAATCCTGCACTGGTAGGCACTTTGTGTGTAAATGTATGTATAGATATATATTGTGCATGCAGGCATACGAGGGGCAGGCACCGACCTCTTCACTCTTGTGATAGGACTAGAGGAAATGGAATGAAGTTGAGTCAGGGGAGGTTTAGGCTAGATATCAGGAAAAGGTTTTTCTCCCAGAGAGCAGTAGGGCTCTGGAACAGCCCTTCTAGGGAAGTGGTCATGGCCCCAAGCCTGACAGAGTTCAAAAAGTGCTTGGACAGTGCTCTCAGACATATGGTGTGATTCTTGGGGTGTCCAGTGTGGGACCAGGAATTGGACTCGATGATCCTTGTCGGTTCCTTCCAAAGAGAACTATTCTGTGATTCTGTAATGTATCTTTTCCCACATCTAAAGGGAGAGTGAACACAAGTCATGTTCTCCTCTGTCCCTCTAGCTGACGGAAATTATGAGAAGGCAAACAGGAAGAGCCAGCAGATCAATGCCTGGCTCTGAGCCTGGTGCTACCAACAGAACTTTGGGTGCTTCAACCATGGCTTAGCCTACATGACAACAGTCCTGCTGGCAAGGGATGGGAAAAAGTTATCTTGCAGGGGAAAAAGGATCCTAGGACAAAACTTAGCAGGGTTCATTAAGCCATCTTTAAACTAGATTTGAAGGGGGATGGGGATGTAATTTGGCTTGCTACAGAGGCACCTAGGTGTATTAACTCAGCACCTGTGGGTCATGGTGCTAAGTATTTTGGAGAACCAGCAGGCCTACCACCCCTTAAGGGTGAAAACAACACATTCAGCTCCTTCCCTGAAATGCTTATATACCAATGAACTCAGCATGGGGAATAAACAGAAAGAATTGGAGATCTGTGTGCAGTTGCAGTACCATGATCTCATTGCAATTACTGAGACATAGTGGGATAGCTCAAGTGACTGGAATGCTGTCAGGGATAGCTATGTCCTCTTTAGGAAAGACAGACTGGCCAGGCAAGGTGGTGGAGTTGCTCTTTATGTGAGACAACAACTAGAATACACTGAGCTGTCCCTGGGGGGTAGTGAAGAATGACTTGAGAGCTTGTGGGTAGAGAATAAGGGGCAGGCTAACATGTGTGACAGTGTTGAGGGAGTTTATTACAGCCTACCTGATCAGGATGTGGAAGTTGCTGGGGCCTTCTACAGACAGCCTAGAGCTGCCTCACAATCACAGGCCTTAGTTCTCATGGGGGACTTTATTACCCTGATATCTGTTAATTTCCAAGTGCACTGCTATGGTGAAAAAGCAGAACAGTGAAAAACAACGTTTCCATCAATTTTAAGGAGTTCTTGAAACTGCTAGGATGCTGTAAAGTCATCTCAGCATAAATCTCAATGCTCTATATCAAACCACTTTTCCTGGGACTGCTGAGTCTTAGGTTTACCCACCTTTCAATGTTAAAGCAACAAACTCAATATTAACAGAAACGTGCAAAAAAAAATTATTATTTCCTCTTAAGTACAGTCATCAAGCCTCTTCTTGTGCGCTTCACACACTTATCCCCTCCTTACTGCTGCTACTTCTCACAGCTTTGCCCCAGAAGTCTGGCATGCTGGTCTGCAGCAGTGGCCTTCTTCCAGCCCTTGCAGCTGCGTTAACCAGCTTCCAAAGTCCTTACAGGAAATGTGCAAATAGAAGGCTTGAAAATGTAAGAAAATTTTTCCTCAATGCAGCCCCACTGTGACCTCTTTGGAGCATATAGCTCAAGCTCCCAATGTATCTTTAGGATGGGACAATCTCCTAAGTTGGTACTGGTGCTCCCCTTTGGTCTACAAAGTCTGCTTACAAGAGCACGTGTAAACTATTTCTCTGTTTAAAGTCTTAATTATATTCATGCCAGCTCCCTTCACCCCTTTATATTTCTCTGGGTATAAACTACATGTAAAAATATTTTCTGTTTCTTCACATTTTAAGAATTACAGAAAGAGGTTTTAATGCAAAAGAGAGTAACACTCAGGCTGCCTAAAATATGTTCTATATGCCTTTTGATAAGACATAATACACTTTGTTCTGAATTCTTATCTTTCATTCCACCATCACATACCAGCAACACCACTTGTTTTGAGACCACTACTGTGAGATTATGTAGTAAACCTGAAATTAAGAATCAAAGAGATATGACACAAATCCTATGAATTTCAGAATAGTCTTCAAAGTGTTGTAACCCTGTGCTCTTGTCACCTGCCCCCTGCTCATCTTGCTAGTTACCTGCTAGTGGATTGCATGTGCTACTTCCATGTAGATATTGCATGGAAAGTCAAAGGAAGGTCTTCAGTGAAATTAATGTGGGACTTCACACACGATAACAGATCACCTGCCATCCATTGCTTTGTTGTGTGGGCAGCAAAGGACTAACATGAAAGCTCTCTGTGTGTATATCTCAACAGAGTGGTGAGCGCTGGTTTGGGAACACCCATGTGAGCTGGTAACTCTACACAAATGACAGTCACTTCTGCAGAGATAGGCATGTGGTGAGACCAAAGATTACTGCATCAAAGGCTTATTATTAGCTCCATCCCTCAATGGGGTCATATAGGCTGAGCCTGGCACTACGCTGAAATTATTACACAGCTCCTGACTCTGGGAGCAGACTCATTTAGGTACTAAAGTGCCTTGCACTGACTTCCCCTGTGTGTTTCAAGGCATGGAGTACACCTTCACAAACTTTTGTTCTCTTGCTGATCAAGGGTATGTTCCTCATCACGAGGGTGGTGGAACACTGGAATAGGCTGCCCAGGGAGGTGGTTGGGGCCCCATCCCTGGAGGCATTCAAGGTGAGGCTTGACAGGGCTCTGGGCAACCTGATCTAGTTGGGGATGTCCCTGCCCACTGCAGGGCAGTTGGACGAGATGACCTCCAGAGGGCCCTTCCAACCCAAACCATTCTATGATTCTATGATCAAGACCAAGATACACTAAAGCTGTTTTCAGATTGGATATAATATTCCTAAACTTAATATAAGGCCCGGACACATCAGTGTCAAATGGCAAAAGGGAAGAAAATTTAAAATAGATTTCTAAGAAAGCTCCTGAAGTCATAGATTTCTGTGAAGGCAGCAGAAAAAACAATTCAGAATTGGGTTCTGGTGAAAAAATTGTTACCATCAGCTGACATACAAAGACATGTTTGAGAGATTTAATATAGTACGAAAATCCCAGAATAAATGTCATTAATAGAACTGCTAGGAGAGAAGGTAATGCTTTTCACCTGTGAAACAGCTGCACTTAGTAGGAAAGTCTCTACTATTAATTTGGGTAGTGTCAACATTTCTCAGGAATCCTCAGGAACTACAGAATATTAATCTCCAGATAAAAGTGCCATCCTTGTGAGAAAACTTACTTCTTTTCAGATCCCTCAAATGTGGCAATGAATGTGTGCTTAAAAGGAGAATGCAAGACTCTGCAGTGGGTGAATACTTCATGATCATTGACCCTGCTGGTCTGTGTCCAGAATTAAAAACTCCAGCCAGGCAGGGGCAGTGGTAATTAAACCTAACATGTAGTCTGCTGGCCTCAGAAAGCAGCAGTTAACAAATCTGAACAACTTCCTTCTCATGCAAGTGCCATTACTAAATATATTTGCTGCCAGGAAGAAACACAAGTCAAAACTAACAGTCTTGAGGGAAAGGAAAATCATGAACAAAACACATTACTTAGCAACTCGTGACACTCCATCACGACAGAAAACTTTTGACTCAGAAGTACTAATTGGCTTGCAGGTGTATGCCCATGTCAAGCAACAAGAAGAAAAGAAACATCCTAAGATCATTTTAATGAAAAATACTAACTACACAGCTCTGTCTCACAAAACCTATCAAAGAGCAAACAGATTTTCTGCTCCACGTGATGGAGTTCAATGGAGACATAAGAACTAAATCTTCATTTGCTAAACTGGGTCCTGGGCATGGAACTGGTAGTTTAATACGGCACTTAAGCTAAATAGACTGTCTGAGAGACAGGGCAAACTAGCCTAGAAAACAGCACCCTGTAAACATAGCTATAGTGCTTCCAGAGCCTACACTTAACTGGACACATATACACAATTTTTTTAAAGCTGAATAATCTGACTCACAGACACCAGGAAATCTGATGCGTGAACCAGTGTGCTAACAGCAGTGGCCTAAGACCCTGGAAAACAAATACATCACCTGAGTTGAGGCTGTCTATATTCAGCCCATATCTTGGGATAAACTATAGCAATTGCTTTGTCACATGATGACCCCTCCCCAGCAGAGAAGGGCAAGTAGAAAAAGGAGAGAAGGCTGGCAAGTTGAAATGAAAATGGATTTAATGAAACAGCCAAACTGATACCAATGTCAATATAAAGTATACAAAGTTATTCTCAGGCGAGAGAATGAACAGCAGTCACAAAAACCAGGGAAAAAAGTCCTCAGGAGCAGGGTCAGGAAGAGGCCATCCCCCTTTATACTGTGTGTGACATTTATGGTATGGGATACACCTGTGAGCCAACTCCGGTCAACTGCCCTGTCTGACTCCAAGCTGTTAACAGCCTGCAGACCACCGCTGACCTGCAATTCTGTCCTGGCAAAACCAGAACACAGGGTAAGACTTATATCAGATAATCCCTCTGCTTGAAACTGAGAGTTGAAAGCTGTAATTGCTGTAGTTCACTGAGTGTTCCCTGGGACACTGTATTCTGATGACTGGAACAAAAGCTATCAGCATCCTGAATGGAGCTGTCAAGTCACCCTTGTTAGCAAAATTGCTTGTGAAGATGAAAAATCTCTTTTTGCTTGCAATTGATAGAGCCAATAATTCAGGCTTGCCAGAAGAAGCCTCTAACAATGATGACATCTGAGGCAACTTGAAACTGGAACTCCTTGACGGGTTTCTGTGAATTTGGCTTCCAAGGGGCACTCAGAGATAAGCAGAGCCTTGTATAAAAATCTTTCCATGGATGAATGTTTATATAGCACAGAACATAGTATTTCCTCAGTGACAGGTATTCTGTAGAAATACAAAGAAGTTGGATGTGAAAGAGCTTAATCGTGAACACTCATTTGTTTGCTTAAAGTCCCAAGTTTATATAGGGGGTTTTTTTCAGTACGTGTTGGGATGTTTCTCAAAAAAATATTTGAGAGGCCCCCCCAACAGTCTGGACAAAACCCAGGGAATTCAGGGTGTAAACTACTACAAAAAGTTTCTTGCCACCCAATGCAAGGCAGAAAAAATCAAAACCCTAAGGTTTTGCTGTTAGGAAGAGGTCTTCCTGCTGTTGCTTCTGTGACTAGGTGTTAAAAGGTCCCAGCAGAGGCATTTACATGCACTGGATGTACAGGGATGTAAATACATTTCTGCAGACAGAGAAATGTATTTTTACCTGTTCATGTCACAAATGTAAATGTTCCTAAGAAATGTCCTAAAGGAGCTTAGGGAACTTACAGTGTTTTTTTCAGTAAGCCACAGATAAATAAGCTCTCATCTGATCTCTAAACCATGGAGAATCTCTCTTCTTGATGACAGGCTAGTTCCAGTATATATCACCATCATAGGATGTCACTTGCAAAGATTTACACATTTTCTAATGGTGCTGCTGCTTTTCTTGTGGAAGCTGACAGTTCTGTTTGTGAGCTGTCACTGATACAGAAGCCAGTTCTACACCATTTAGACAGGACTTGAAGACCAGGAAACATTCAAAGCACATAAATACTGTTCTCAGTGGAACAAATCATAGCTTTTCTCAAAAGATGCAGGCTCAAGATATTCCTAAGAGAAGCCAAAGTACCTGAAATGCTCAAGGGCAGAATAATTGCACGATGTTTCATATTTTATATTTATTTTTGTCAAAGGTTGTTGATCCATGCATTTGACACAAGTTATTTGTCTCAAGACTGATAGTGGCTTCAGGGATTATCCATACATATTCCTTCTGCAACACAAGCATAGAGATAATTTTTGTTAGAGGTGTTTAAAGAAACACTGAAAAGTGAAGAATCATACTAAGAAAATGAATGTACCCTCTGCTCATCATGAGAACAACCACAAACAACATTGTTGGAAATCTCTCCTGAAGTTAGCCCAGAGTTCTCAGAATCCCAAATTTCAGCTGAATCCTCACTTATCAGTAATGCATCCAGTCAACAGTCACCTACAGTCCCTTTGAATAAAAGAAAGCTTTGCTGGGTCCAGTCTGGGTATGAGGCAAGAAATAACAGGTTACAACAAAGCTGGTAGGGTACACACTGTAACTTATTGTTGGTCAGCAAGATAGGCAGTAGCTACACAAACTAGCCCCCCATTACTTTTGCAGTCATGACCAAAAAAAGAGCATAAAGGATGATGAGAATGAAAATAATGAGGCAGTTTGCACCTCTCAAGCATGGTAAGAACAATGTGCTTGTCTGAAAGATGTAAGCAGTGGGTGGATGGCTGATGTCTGCAGCTGAGTGAGGGCAGAAATAGGCATTTAATACTGAGCAGCACATGGGAGTGTTTTCCCCCCCACCCATTCTTCCTTAATATATAACCTTATTTATAGAGATGCCCCATTGTCAAAGGAGTCCGACCAACGTTTTGACTATGAAAAATACAAATGTATTTTTGTATATATGTATGTATAATACACTTGTATTCATTAACAGTGTGGGTTTTGTTCTTTTACAATAAAAACCTATGCTGAGCTAATAAATAGCTCATATCTGTTCAAGCACTAAGCAAATCTCCCACAAGCCTCAGGCTGAAACTAGGCAACTCTGTGGTTTTGCAGGAACTCTGGGGACAGGCATTTGCTAAATATAGCCAATTTAGATACCAGCATTTTTTTTTCCTTTAAGGAAAACTAAAATATGGAAAAGTTATATTTTAAGGAAGGCAGCCTAAGGCAATTCATTCTCCTAAAAGAAGCCAAATCCACCACATGAAGCAGCTGTACTTCAGTGCAAAATTAGATCTCAAACATCACAATTGAGCCCTTCAGGCATAAGAAGAGATGTACTCAAGTTGGAGAACTCCTCTGTCTAGAGAGGCCCTTGACCTCACTGAGACCCTTGAAATATGTTAAGCTGGCAGATAATAAAACTTTTCAAGCCTTCTTCTTTTGGGTGAGCCTCAACACCACAGGGTCATCAATGAGGTTTCTAAGCTCTAATGAAGGCTTTTCTTAACCGACTGACATAATCTGAGGTGTGATTTCTAGAAAAACATCCATGACTTTACCTCCAGAGAGGCTATTCTGAAATCTGTCTGATAAACTTGCAGCTATTATCGCCAAATTCTAGGAACTGAAGATACAAATTTCTTTTCACAGTAGACCTTTCATATTTTCAGATTCAGCACAGATTCTCATTTTTAATGATAAGAAGCTAATCTCCATCTTTCAGAAATACCAACTCTGCAGTTGGAGATCAAATATTTATGCAAACCTAGCCATTTTCTCCAGTCTGATGGTGAGCTGAATGCAATGCGTGGAAAGTGCAGACTAGTAAGTAGATTCTGAGGGTATAAACTCCCCATTCACTGACCTCAAGCACTGAACGTAATTCTTAACATTTTTTGCCTTAGCAAGACAACCTGGGTCTCAGAAGCATCTCCATGTAATCTGAAAAGACAGATTCTAGCCAGTCAAACCAGCCTAATTGTAAGTGTACAGCAGCATGTTTTCCCAGTGGAATCCTGCTAAAATCAAGACCATGTTCAATTGGTTTCCCCCTTGCAATTTAAGTTACTGTATTAAAAAGTAAACACGTATAGTGCAGCCTTGAAGTTTATATCTCCTGCATTGAAAACCTGCAGTCATTTGACTTCTATTCTGTTGCTCTACTGTGATGGCATTTTACCAACTTTCATTCCTTCATTAATTGCCTGATGTGAAATCTAGCATATGATTTATATGATGTGAAATATCCTTTCTGTACTCAGGAAATAAACACACGTTAACAATACACCTCATTTTAGCAGATATTTGGTCCGCTTAGGTTTAATAGTAACACACAATAAAAACAGCTAAAAGATGCTTTTGCTTCCCCCCTCAAGGCAATTCTCAGCTTTTCTTCTTGAATGCTTCCTTTTCAGGCTATTCATAACCTGGTTCTAAGATGTCATTCAGCTATCTGAACAACTTCCCCAGGGCATGGTGAGAGGGGTCCCTTATCACTGGAGGTTTTCAAGATGCTACTGGACGGGATGCTAGAATAGTCTCATCTATGCTCCCTTTCCCATGAAAGGTTGGACTACATGGTATTTTGAGGTCCCTTCCAATCTGGGCTCTTTCTATGATTCTGTCTTCCATCCAGTGGTTTCATGAATATGAAGAGTTTGAAGTTTTCCAACTTTAATTGGCTACAGCCTTTCTGCACTTTTCAGGCCCTTTATACTGGAGCATTTGGTACATGTGATGGATTATGCCTAAGGTGTGAGAGCAGAAGTGTAAAAGCACCACTAAAGTACTTCAGCTAAGTATGCATGAACTACATGTATCAGGATCTTCATCAAATGCAGATCACATTAGTATATTGCCAAATTTTACATAATAATTTTTGAATGCTTGAGCACTCTGAGGCTCAAATAACAAATTTTTTTTTCTGTTTTCTGAGTTATTAGCATTGGAGGTTCCAGATGAAGACTGCTGGTTCTGCACGCTGTATAACAATGCAATTTTCCAAATAGGGGCCTGTAAGTGATGAGACCCACTGCTTTTAGTACTCCCACAGTAGACTCAAGCTCTCAGAGAGTACAGGAGACCTTGTACAGGACTGTGATTTACAGATTCATGGTCTTTTGAGGAGAGCAGAGGATGAGATATATAGAAGGAGTTGATGCATGAAAAAAAGGTAAAGATAAATTCAGGGCAATTTACAAAAGGACTTGGCATCAAACAGAAGTAGTGCTTTATTTCCTTAAATGTTTTCAAATCCCAGTGGTGCTTCTCTGGCCCTAAATGGTTTTAAGCATCTATTGCATATACAGCCCAACTTTCACAGAAGATTGAAAATGTGCTAGCCCTCACCATTAGCTGAAAAATGCTTTTGGCATTATCTGACAGAAGTGGCCAGGATCCTTTTATCTAGCAAACAGTTTTAGCAACCTACATGATGAAAAAGCCCAGTGCATATTGTACAAAACACTTGCATGGAGGTATCATCCTTGGATTTCTGCCTATGTCTCTATTGTCTGGCTTTCTGCTTGTATGCACCCTGGAATTCTTCTTTAGCTGCGGAGCTGCCCAATGCAAAGTATTTTGTACCACCAAAGAATTTATTTCTTGCTCACATCCAGGATTATATTTCTATATGCATCATAACAAATATTGCACACTATGAAACATTTATTCTCACTATTTCAGACAGCTGTCTACAGATAGATGAGAAGAAACAGATAAATAAGATATAGCTATAAAACTAGATCAAATAAACCCACTGATCATGGTAAAGCCAGGAAGGAAAAAATTTATCTTTATGACTTTTCTTTAAGAAAAGAACCAAACCAAACAACTTTCCAAACCTAATATTTTTTAATGTATAACTTTGGACACCATTCTTTAAAATTCATTTACTATTTACTAGTCTTCCCTGTTTCAAATCTATATGAAAAGTCTTGTAGCTCTCAAGTAATTACTACAATTGCTAGCTCTCCTAGCAATTGATTCTTTTTGTTTCCTGTGAGCAATGACTGTTTTCCTGTTCCCTTCCCTCCTCTTTCTCCTTTCTATACTTCTTCCTGAATATTCTTTATTACACCACCTGGACTGCTTTTTTCCTTTTAAAATTGCTACCAGAACAGTCCTTTATGAAACATTCTCTTAAAGTTTTCCTGTTAATGTATTAAGCTGCTATGCTTCAGGTACTGCAGAGATAAGCACCAAAATTACTAGAGGGGAAGAAGACTCAGTAAAATAATATACTTTATAGGTATGGTATCGTAACAATGATATGCTTGAGCGCTAAGCCTTTTCAATCAAAAGAATATGAGAAGAATGATCTCTGAAATGGTGACAATCGATGACTTGCCAGATCCTGACTAGAAAGAAATGACTGCACAGTGTAAGAGTTAGGATTTCAGGAGTCCCTGAAGACAAAGACATGTCACTTACAGTCAAGTGAATGTAGCATGGTCACATTTAGAAAAGACTTTCTGATTTTGAAGATATTTCTGGCTCCAGCATTACTCGTAAGAGGGAGTCTCTTTCAAAATGGAATCACCTTTATCTAAGTGAATACTTGGCTAATTGTTTCCACTGTAGTTTTCAGATTTCTAAGTTCTGATTCTTGATGCCTTTCTGATTGTGCCACTGAAAGAAGCTTATACTTGCCTTGAAAAGCAAATAGAATATTCATGCCATATTCTCCATCCCCTTACATTCTTTTTGCACAGATGTGTAAAGGACATAAGGTGCATTCTCATGCTATGTGCACACAGTGTAGAAAGATGGTAGTATCCTTTATGTTTAAGGGAGAACATAGGAAGAGAACAAAACTAGGGTAGGATGTTCCTATCCACTTTCCCTAACAAATTCAAAATATGTTCTCCCACAAACTCAGGAAGCATGAAACAGACATGAGGCATGAAGTTGAAAAAGGAAAGCAAGGTTAGTTTCTCCCAAGTATCTCACAGAATCAATCCAATATTGCTGTTGTTGTTTACATTGAAAAGACTGAAGCAAATCCTCACCCTCTTACATCCTCCCTGCTAGGAAAGCAGAAAGCCAGCTATGAACTTGTCTACCCAGCTGAGTTGTTCTTTGCAAGTCAGTAGCTAATGTAAATTAGACAACAAGCTGCAGCCACTTCCATCTAGACAGCTGGTTTTCACCCTGGTATGACTCAGTTTCCTCAGGTAGTGTCCTACATATAGGACACTATATAGGGGTAAGTGTCCCACAGTGCTCTGTTCCAGTGTTGGGTCTTATATTGTGAACTAAAGAGGCCAAGCCATTTGGAGGCACTTGACATGGCCAGTGCAGCCAGCGAGGGCAGTCAGCGACAGCGGTAAGAGCTGCTCCTTTGAGTTACTGGGAGGGATCAAGGTGGGAGAGGGGAAGCTGAGAGAGAGCGGAGAGACCTGGAACGAGGTGGCAGCTCTCGCGAGGCAGGCGAGAGGCTGATATGGAGGGAGCCCGGAAGCTGCGGCAAATTTAAAGCGGCAATAGCGGTGGCTTTCACAGAGTGCAGGCTTTTTTTTTTTTCCCCCTTGTAATAGGCAAACAGGTGGAGATGGTATCCACTAGGGCAAAAACATTAACCACCTCTAAAAAAGCAANGGCAAAAACATTAACCACCTCTAAAAAAGCAACCCAGACAACACTGCCACAGAGGCATGTGGCTGTCCAGGTTCCTAGCTGCAGGGAATGCCACAGCCTATCACCATCATTAGATTATAGCAGTAACAGTAGGTGTGCAAGGTGTGACCAGGTGGATGACCTGATGTCCATGGTGGCTCAGCTGAAAGAGGAAATGGAGAGGATAAGAAGTATCAGAGACTCTGAGGAGGAGATAGATTGGTGGAGTCGTACTCTACCACCCCTGAGGCAGGTGCACCAGGAGAGACATGAAGAAAAAGAAGTCCTCTGCCCTCCTGCCAGCAAGCTAATAATAATGAACAAGATGAAGGAAGGTGGAAGCGGGTTCCTGCCTGGAGTCACAGGCATCCCCCTTCTCTTCCTACACCGCCCCCCCCAGATACATCTACAGAATATGTATGAGGCTCTGAAGATAGAACGGCAAACCAATGATGGCAGAGAGAAGCGTCTGTCTCAATCAGAGGAACGGCCCAAGGCGAGACAGCCTAACTGCATAACAACCTCTTCTGTTAAAAAAAGAGTTGTTGTCATTGGTGACTCCCTCCTCAGAGGAATGGAGGGCCCTAACTGTCAACCAGACCCAACTCATAGGGAAGTAGGTTGTCTCCCTGGGGCCCAGGTAAGAGATTTTACAAAGAAGATCTCTGACCTGGTACGCCCCTCTGGTTATTATCCATTGCTGATCTTTCAGGTAGGTAGGGAAGAAATTGTTACAAAAAGTCTGAAGGGAATCAGGAAAGATTTCAGGGCACTGGGGAGACTAATCCGAGATTCAGGAGCCCAAGTTATTTTCTCCTCCATCCTACCAGGTGCACAAAATGATGTAGGTAGAAATTGGAGAATATCAGAGATTAATACCTGGCTCCAGGGCTGGTGCCACTGACAGAACTTTGGGTTCCTTGACCATGGCTTGGTATACACAACACCAAGCCTGCTTACAGGAGATGGGGAACATCTATCCAAGTGTGGGAAAGGGATCTTCTCACAGGAGTTAGCAGCCTTCATTGAGATGCCTTTAAACTAGAATTGAGGGCGGTAAATCTGGGACTGCTAGGGGTAAACCTTGGGGGGACAGACCAGTGTTGGAGGTGACATCTGTACCTTGGATCAAATGTTTGTATGCCAATGCCTGTAGTATGGGCAATAAACAGGAGGAATTGGAAGCTCTTGTGCACCATGGCAACCATGATATAATTGCCATCACAGAAACGTGGTGGGATGATTTGTATGATTGGAGTACTGCAATGAATGGCTACAGGCTCTTTAGAAGAGACAGACAAGGAAAGAGAGGTGGAGGAGTGGCGTTATATGTTAAAGATGGCTTTGATTATGTTGAATTCAAAGTTAGACACACCAAGGTGGAATGTCTATGGATAAGGATAAAGGGGAAGGACAATGACGCTGATGTCCTGGTGGGAGTCTGCTACAGACCACCTGACCAGGATAAAGACACCGATGAGATATTCTTTCAGCAACTTGGTGATGTCTTGTGTTCACTAGCCCTTGTTCTTGTGGGGGATTTCAACTTTCCAGATGTCTGCTGGAAGCATAATGCAGCAGAAAGGGGACAGTCCAGAAGGTTTCTCAAATGTGTGGA
>VWZO01004486.1:2730-28509 GCA_013396975.1 Bucco capensis | reverse complement strand
GTTTAAGAGACGGCTGGATGTTGTGTTGGGGAGCATCATTTAGTGGGGTGATAGGGCTAGGAAATAGGCTGGACTCGATGATCTTCAAGGTCTCTTCCAGCTGTAACTGTTCTATGATTCTATGATTCTAATATAGCTTTGCATTTTATAATGCTCAATTTTTGTTATATATTTCATGTTTGTATGCTAGCATCTATGTTTAATAATATGGAATCATAGAAATTATATGCATACTATATTGCATATTACACATTATATGAATATCTGTAGCTCTATAGACACATGAAATTCCTGCAATGTCATACAACATCTAAATGTGGATTTGAGGGCTTGATCCTACAAATTAGTGATTACATCCTCCAGGTGGATCATTGCCCTCAGGTCTAAGTTCAATACACTTGAAGGCTTTAAATACTCTAAGATAAAAATTGTTTCCTTAGATGTTCAATAAGTGTAGTTGTTCATTTGGGGAAGAAAAAAAACCATGCAGGAAAATAGTGGACTATCTTTTGAAAATTACTCCTGTCATTTCTGCACCACTTGGGGGAAATGATCCCCTTTAAATGTGTCCAGAAAATGCCATCACCCCATAAAACCCCACCTCCATTATGCAAATTCATATAACTGTTCATTTTCCTCCTATAAGAATAATGATCTCGGCTAAAATAGGGCAGTGATGAAGCTCATGAAAGAATCATTTGATTTTTCTCACATTTTTGCTTGGAATTAATTGGTTGATACCATTTTAGTTGGGAAAACCCATGTTCATTTTTGAAGCTAGTTAAGTTCACTACGTTCCTTCTTCGTTCGTACAGAAAATATAAAGATAACATAATGTCTTTTCTGATTTAAAGATCCCACATCTATCAGTACACATACCAGAGCCCTGGCTTTCAGGTGTGCCTCGAAGAGATACATAAATGAGATCCAAATTGTGGTTTTGTGTAAACAAAAGCAATTTAAGGAACCTTCATACTATCATGGAAAACAATAGGATTTTGTATTTTACTTCAGTAGGAACAAAATCTTACCTAATTTTGCAGAGTTTAAGAAAGCCGAACACATACAGTCAAGGGATGTTCAGAAGTTCTCATTCTATTACTTAAATACATTTTTATAATGGTATCACATTCAAACTTTAAAAATTTAATTTCCAGAGAACACATCAAACTTTCTATCTTTTTTTTTTTTTACATTATTCAGTTCTTCCCTTGGAAAAGCATCGTCTGACCTAATGGAAGTTTTGTGCAAGTATGAATTGAGCAACTGAAGTCTTTCTTAAATTATTCAAATAACTAACACAAAAATAATATATCTTACACTTATCATGTACTTGAAGTGATCTAACCTTGTGAAGAGAAGGACAAAGTGTGTCTTTTTATTTTTAAAATTAATTCTCTACTGTCTTCACTAGGGAGTCTTATAGACACATCGCTCCTATGGCAAGGCATATACTGATTGAGGACTGTGATTCCAGATTTGGTACTTTATTACTTGGCCAGATCACTTTCAGAATGGCCTACTTTCTGCTCACAAATGCAGGGATACTATTTGCAAGGAGAGTTCTGCAGAGAGAAAGTCATTAAAGAAAAGATGGAGATAGAATTAAAGCATTACAATTTATCAGAACAATTTAAAAGTATTTAAAATGTTTTATTTCCATTTGTTTTTCCAGTAGTTGCAGCTGTATGAAAGATAATTTTTAGAAGAAGTCTTGCCAAGAGGTTGCTGCTATACAATCTAATTAATTTTGGGAGTAAATAATTTTAAATTCAGTAGTTTTACCCCCCTTCTTAAATTCCTGTGAAAACACTACTGAACAGCTTGCTTTCACCTTTATATATAAAATCTATAAAGTTAACAAGAAATGAGCTTGAGAACTACATTTTTATACCAATAGTTATACATCCTTATAACCTGATCAACTGGGCCAAATTCTGCTCCTTTGAAATAAATTTCACTGATTTAAATGGCTTTAGAACCAATTTGGTGATTATTCCCTACTTCATAATCCACTTTTTTCTTCACTTGAATTACTAGAGCTTAACAACAATTCGTGCCTAATGTCACTGGAACTGACTTGCCCAGAGGTATTAGCTGATTTCTGAAGGTCAAAAGCAGTTTTCGTGTATACCTATATGCATATTGACATTATCATATATATAGTAACTGCTTTAAAGAAGATTAAACCAGAGTGTGAATACATTCTGAAAGATGTAGACACCAGATAATGGATGGTCCATACAAGAAAGTGAGTACATGTAATCACACAGCAATGTTTCTAGACAGTGTAAGAAAACCAAAATCCAAAATTCCAGAGCTTGAATGTTTGTATTTATGTGCCACGTTAACGTGGTAATGCCACGTTATAGAAAAATGTGCAGACAATTGTTCTAATATTAACTTTTCTGATTTGAAAGGAAATCAGTTCTAACATGTTTTAATGTCTGCTTTGAAAAGAAGTAAATTAGA
Source organism: Bucco capensis (assembly GCA_013396975.1). Lineage (NCBI taxonomy): Eukaryota > Metazoa > Chordata > Aves > Piciformes > Bucconidae > Bucco > Bucco capensis. The sequence goes on along the minus strand of VWZO01004486.1, from coordinate 26,037 downwards.
AGAGAAACATTTCCATGCTCATTAGAATGGAAAACATTATTTACTGTATTTTATTTTGATAATTTAAATAATTGTAACTTTCTACTTAGTCTAACTCAACTTTTTCTATTTATTATATTAATCTTTTTATATAACCTAAAAATCGACACAAAATCAAAGATAATGCTATGCTTCTGAACAAAATATAAGATTTTTGCAATATATAATTTGGGGAGCTGTTTATCCTAAAGCATCAAAGACATTTTTATTGTAGTGCAACCTATTTTTAAAGTATAATTTAATTCTTATTTATTAAATTTACTTCAACACCATTAATATGATCTCTCATTAAATTATTTGGTTTATTAGGATATAGTATGTATCAGGTAAAAGCATCCTAAAACACTTTGTCAAATTTGCCATAATTAATTAATTTTTGTTTTTTTTCACTCTGTATAAACACGAAACTTACATAACCCTATAGAAACCACAGTCTTGCTGATGTACTGTTCTTTGCTCCAATTAGTTATATGGCAAATCATATTTTGCCATCATTTGCCTTAAAAAGGAAATGAGGCTTAGTATTATGCCATCTCTGGTGTGCAAATTGTTAAAAATTTGATGTATATGTAACAATTAAAAATGTGGGGATTTGATTTCAGACGAGGTCTACTCGGGCATTTTTATTCTGCATCATCTCTGGTGAATATAAATGCAAACATATTTTCCTGTCAATTAAACTTTTGGGAAAATTTGCAATTCGCCAAATAAAATTTTAACAAAGAAAATCAGAATGACAATTACTGTGTCTGCAATTTTGAAACTTTTGACTGAGTCCACCGTCAACGCCCGGTCAACTCCAGTCTCTCACAGATCTAGATGTGCTGTAAGTATGTCTGTGAAAGAGTGAAGAAGGGACAATTCATAAAGCTTCCTGTATAATTAATCATGAGAGCCTGCGTTATTGTATTCAGTCGGGAACTGAAGCTGTTACTGTACTAATAAGCACACAGCAGACTTCGCCTTTGACAAAGCAAAAAGTCTCCATTCCCTACAGAGACACTTCCTAGTGTTCCTGATCTATTACAGAATCAACAAAATATTGTTTAAAACAGCTACTCTCGCTCCTCAGCCCCAGCTGTCAGTTTGCATTTGCAAAGATCTTTAAAATCAATTATTAGTATCATTAGGAATAATAATATTAAAAACAACAACAGCAAGGAGGGGAGACGATGTCCGCCCATTTGTATCCCGGGCAGTAGCCTCGTACCACGGGGTTCCGGCGCGCCCCACGTGTAGCATGTGTGACCCCCCCATCTGGGCAGGTGATCAGACATGCCTCGGGCAGTCATAGAATCATAGAATGTTTTGGTTTGGAAGGCACCTTTAAAGGTCATCTAGTCCCACCTCCCAGTCCTTCAATCCCTTCCTTCTCCTTTTCTCCCCAAAAACTGCGCCCCACAGGCAGAGTCCCCGGGGCACGGAGGCGTAGAGGCTAGTGCGCTGGTGCGGAAAGAGCGCCTCCACCGAAGCCCCAGAAGCTACAACGGATCCATGTGTGTCATCTCTCCCTTTCAGATTTGGGGCGGGAGGAAGGAGGTGAGTGGATGGGAAATGCCAGGGCAAAGGGGAGGGGGGAGACACGTTGCAGTTCAGTGTGAGGAAGCACCCGTGGCCATCCCTCTCCCTCCATCTCACTTTATGTTTTCCTCTCCTTCCTACTGTTGAATGAGCAGGGTTGGACTCGAAAAGTGACAACTAACATCTGTGTGACGTATGTGTCTTGCTGAGGGGCCGCGGAGGTGAGTGGATCGGTGTCAGGCAGGGAGCTTGGTAAGGCCATGCAATGACCCGCTGGTCTCCGGAGGAGGCCGCGCTGTGTCACCCATGAGGCAGGAGGAGTGTGTCTGGGGAGGCGACTCTTCCTGCAGCCTTCCCAGGGCTCGAGGGAGAGAGGCAGATCATCAGGAGGGACAACTTCCCCCTACCCCGCCGGCCTCTTTAAACCTTGTTGCCCTGCGATTTCTCGGATCCCTCATTGACTTTCTCTAGCATTTCAGTCTTCTGAAAGTTTATGCTGATCTGAGTCGGTTGCGATGGACGCAGAAACCAGAGATGGCAGCAGAGCGAACTGGCGAGGCCATTTCTCCTGAGCAGGGAGAGATTTCTTTGTGCCCCCTCCTCCTTTTTGTCCCTACTCCCCTTTCCCTGATTTTTTTATTCTTAATGATGAATCTTATTTAACCGAACAAAGACTATTGGATTACAAGCCTGATCACCTGATAGCGATCTACCTATTGGTTTATTAAACACACAACATATCTATCGGGGGCTGCATTGAGCTGGAAGCAGTAACACTTGTAGGGAAATTGGTATTCACATCGTGTCGGGCAGAGGTGGTACACATACGGCAATACGTACACACACACGCTCATATCACATCACATTTGTGTATGTGTATGTGAAAGAGAGAGAGAAATCGTGTGCAAGCACATTGTCAAGTTCCCAGCTGGCTGCCTTTTATCAAATAATCAAAATAAATAAGGAGTTATTGCTGGCTAGGGTGAGGTGGGAGGGTTTGGTTTTTTGATTGCTCTGGGTGTATAAGTAAGTCTGACAATTGCTTTTCCCAGAACAATTTGTCCATTAGTTGGGGAAAAAAAAAAAAAGGAAATGCTTTCGGGAAAATAGTACTGTCTATGTGAGAGAGGTAGATGGAAAGAAATAAATAAAAGTTCTTAGGCTGGCAGAGTAGAACAACTTCAGAAAGTCTTTTATAATGAACATGCAGGTTTTAAAGCCCATAGACACACTTCTTTCTACTCTCACTGAATTTAATTTTGTGGGTCTGAGAGGAGGCGTCCTGAAAAGGTGGGTGACCTTCCTTTTATCCCACTCTATGTATGTTAGTTAGCTGCAAACTGCCAGGTTTTCTGCAATATGCCTAATGTTATAGGCTGCTGTCTCAGCTTTGACGATTCTTCAACTTGAGGATTGAAGATAATAGGTTTACATGTCCTGATTCATTCGCATTTGAATATGCTGCTCTAGTTCTTGATTCATTCATTGCTACTGAAAAGCTGGGAAAGAAAAGGGGGGAGGGGGACACGCACGCACTTGTAGGGCAAGGAGCTATAATGAGTTTGTGCATTTGAACTGTCTAATACTCTGCAGTGTTTAAATAAGTACTCCTTGTGTTATCAGACACGAAAAAGAAATATATTAGGAGATGAAACTTTTTGAGCACAGCTCTCAGCAAAATGGCAAGGTTTTAATGAGGGTGCTGCAGTTCTCTCAAGGGATTCTTATAGAGCGTGGGAACGTGTCGGAGCAGCGGCGTCGGTCAGCCGCAGGGCCGGCACCCCGTCGATCCGCTTGTGCATCCTGCTGGCACAGCACAGAGGTGTGGAGACCGCCAGCCCGGCCCGTTGCTCTCTCTAGATTTGGGGGATGAGGCAGGATGGGATTGGAGGACGTCGACGTGTCTAGCGCAAAATGAGAGACACACACATTACTATTATTTTAGTATAACAATGATCATCAGCAGTTCCTGGAGTTACTAAAAGAAGAGAACAATACCCTTCGGAGAAAAAGAGCCAGGAAAATGTTAGCGCTGTGTCTTATTCTTGATTTTGGATCAGGTGTGATCAACGAGTATTTAGAGACCTCTTCAGTACTTGAGGATGCAATCTGATTTTTTGTTTTTAATTTATATTTTTTCCATCACTCTGAGATCGTTATTCAGATGATATATTGGTTCAATTTAGTAGACGTACATTTTTTAAGAATGAACCTTATGATGCTACTAGCGACGAACTCATTTATCCTCAAGTTTTGTGACTAGGGATATTTAGCGGTTTTGCTCATTTACCTTAATGCACATTTAGAAAACGTACTCGAAGAGCTACTTTGAGTCCCTTCATTTGTGTTCAGGGTACAAAAGTTAACCTCTGAAAGGTAATGGCCACAAATTGTTCCACACCCATTCCTCGCTGTAAAAGAACTGCACGTTGTTATTTTTTCGGGCAAGAAGAAAAAATCTCCTGCAAATGCACAAAAATGTCCTTTGAAACAGCCAAGTTATTCTTTTATCCAGTTATAGCCCATTGAGAAAAGCCTATTGAGATATGAAACAACCAAGATTCCTAGAATGAGATCTCGGAAATCAATTATCAAAGCACACTCAGTTAATGAACTATTAAAATAAAAACAGAAACTGGCAATTAATCCAATTAAATGTAGCCTCCAACTTCTCAGACCTGTGTCTTCCTACTAAAAACCTAACCGATTAGCACTCCTTCACTGCTATTTGTACTTGTAAAACGTGCCTTTTGGTAACATGAATCTGGCCCTTTCATTTTAATGTTTGGGGTTTGTTTTGGGTTGGGTTTTTTGTTGTTGGTGGGGGTTTTTTATTTATTAAAAAGAGGAAAGGAGAATAGGGATAAGGTAAAAAGTAATACGGTCAGTTAGAAAGTGTTTCCAATACAAAGTACAGTGTCAATACGAAAATTAAATAAATAATAGGACCATTTTGCAGGGGTGAATACTAAAATTATATCCTTGTTTAGGATATTATTGTCGCCCCCTTTCCCACGATTTGTAAGCCATGTTTTTCTTCAAACAGGAATTAACAAAATAAGCCAGTTTTTGGATCTTGCCAGTTAAAATACAAAGCATGGAGAAGACGGCGATTATTCCTGCTGAAATGTGTTTGTGGAATATTGCCTTTCCCGGTGTATATAATACAATATAAATAAGGGGAGAGAGGCTGGGGTGAGACGGTAGGGAAAGGGAGAACACACATCTGCTGCCCTTCTCTGCAGTCAGCGTGTCCTCCACAAGCTTCTCTGGGAAGACTTTGCTCACAGCGAGGCATTTATCATTATCCCGATGAAGTTTCTAATTTTTGTGGGATACAGCCCAGATCTGGAGGTGAGACCGTGTGTTTTCTGTGGGGAAGTGGGATTTCAGCCACTGGGGGCTACGGTCCTAAAGAGGCGACAAGGGCAACATCCCCACTTGATTAAGAAGGCACGTTGCAAAGACTAAAACACACACTTGGATTTTCGTGGAATTTTTGTGATTTCTGCCCACTGAAACGATGGCTCTAGTAGGGCTGAATTCTTGCTCTAGAGCGGGTCACGCAGAGGGGAGCGCTGCCATGATGTCTTCTCCCTAGGCTGCGCTAGGTTGGACAAGGGAACGTGGTGCGGTAGGGGCCTTCCTCGCGCCCTAGCCCCACTGATCGCCCGCGCTCTTCGGGGCCGTGCCGGAATACCATAGGTGTCGCTGTCTCTCTGCCAGACGCCACTTCTGCGGACGCAGAAGCCACTTCTGTGGCTCGGGGTCGCCTGGACGGCATGCAGTCGGCCTTGAGCGGCGGCATCCCCCTCTTAATCTCACCGCCGCTCAAGGCGTGCACGGAGACGGCCGTAGAGCGGAGACAAGGGAGGCACTTTGGGTAGGAAACATCCTTTCGAGGAGTCATGGAGCTGAGGGATACCCACGCCCTGCCAACTTTTTCCACCTGGTCTGTGCCAGGAGATCAGAAGTGATCTCTGACAATCCAAGGTAATGTAAAGGGAAAAACAATCGAAACTGAAACAAACTCAAGTTTAATTCTCTGTGAGCCAATTATTATGGAAACCACCAAAATAACCGTTCATTTCAAATCTTAATGTATTGATTGCTTATTTTATGCCAAGTTATAACTGATTACAAAAACAGAACAACAGAAAATCCACCAGGAAAATTTGGTTCGTGTATGGAAACTCAACTGTATTGGCTGCTTATCCTAGACTGATGCTGAAGTTAACGTTTTGAATGCTCACTACAACGTACTTAATAGAGTTTACTGTATATCACCCCTTTGGTCTCCTCCTTGGAAATCTAACAATTTAGCAGTTATTTTAAATATGCGTGAAACTCCTAAATATTGAAATTCTTATACCTTCTTCCCTTGCCGCTGCTCTTGATTTCTAGCTTTCTACCTCTAATCAGGGGAGACATTATTAATCAAAGAGAGATTGGCATGGCTTTTCTTTTTTTTTTTTTTTTTTTTTTAAAAGAATGTGTATTATGAGGTGCATTCATACTGGACATGTAAGGACGTCCAAATTATGAATTTTTATGAAGGCAAACCCCACTAAATTCAGTATTTTCCTTACTAAAAAAAAATTAATCAATTTCTCATTTCAAGTTTCAATTTTTCTATCTGAAATTACATGGTTGTCATTTTACAATTTTTCGTTCTAGGGTTTAAATCTTGCTGGAAAAAACAAACAAACACAAAAAACCATACAGACAAAAAAATCTCAAACACGTTTTTCTGTACCTGTATCTTCCTTCTTCTAAACCAATCTGTAAATAATGGCAAAACATTCATGTTCACGCGTAGAGCATATCGGCACAGATCTGCTTATGTACGGTTTGATTAAAAGATAGACGGGACTGAAATCAGTGAAATCGTCACTTCAGTGGCATTTTGAAATCATATGCGAGTTCCTTACGCCTTTATTTTTAGTTTTAAAAGTCTGAGTACTAGGTAACGAGTTGGAAAGGGAGGTATTTATTTATTTTGTCCCCACGATGCCTGTGGCACATGCAGGGGCGGACGGGCTGGGGAAGCGGCCCGCGTAGAACGCTGTCGCTGCAGGAACTGGCGCTGCTGTCGGCTATGGGGCTTATTCAAATGTCGCCCGCTGCCTCTGTGATTCGCGGGGCCTCAGCCTCCGTATGGTAACACGAAGCGGGGGGGGGCAGGTGTGTGGCTGCGGCTACAGGGATAGAGGCGGAGGGGAGCTGGGGACACACACACACACACACACTCTCAGGCATTACTCCCTCGGCAGCCCAGCTGGGGCAGAGCACCGGCGACGGCGCTTTCCGTCCCGCCGGGTGTGGTGCCGTCGGGGACAAGGACGGTGCGCAGCGAGGCGGCGGGGGTAAGCAGCAGCGGCAGCACGGGGAGTGCGCCACCGAGGGAGCCGGGGGCAAGGAGGTGGCCAGGGCCACGCTTTCGCGGGAGACAACCTCACAGCCGCATACTTGTGCCGCGGGCAGAGGGGCGTTATGTAACATATTCATATACCTCCGCACACCTACAAACACACATCGCTCTCGCTCTGTGGCGTCTGCTACCTGCGCACACACCCGAACTTGAGCTAGGCACTCACCTCTGTGGATCTGTCTGCATATGTTACGATAGATCTATAGAGGAGCACGATTCATGTGTGCTAATTAAAAGTAGTGGAAATAACAGATTTTCTTCTGTGGGCTAAGAGTCTCCAACATCACTCGTAAATGAGCATCTACGCACAAATGTGTAGTCCTACTGCTATTCATAAAAATGTGTAAAAAAATGCTTTCCTATATGAATTATTGCTCTATATGGTAAGTTAAGAACTAACCTAATGGATTTTTAAATGTTTTATGGGTAGCCATCTGACCACTTTTTCTTGGATGACATATATGAGCACTTCAGTAAAGGGCTTGTACAACTGGAGCTAGAAGTAGCGCTGGAAATACCATAAAAAAATGCAAAGTATATGTGTTGTGAAATAGGTACTGAGTAATACAAATCGAGTATGACGTTCTGATTTTTATTTTAAAAAATATATATGTATGGTAGTCTTGGAGGGGAGGTAGTTTTCACCTTATATGTTTATGCAGGTAAGTCATTCATGGTGTAACTAATTATCTATGTAACTAAGCATGTACTTAGACTTTTTTTAAAAGAAAAAATTGTGTATGGGTGAGCATTGTTCTTATCAAAAATATTATTTCTGGAATATAAAAAGAGAGTAATCTGGTTTTAATCAGGTTTAAACTACGCGTTTTTAATAAGAATTTCACCATTAAGGTAAATAAAAATGAACTAATATTGCTTTTCAATGTACTTCAGGGCCTGTGGATTTTCAAATAAAGAAAATGTAATGATAACAGCAATATTTTAAAATAGCTTTTAAAATGCGTTTTCGGTAAGACTTAAGTCGTTGTGGCTAGGCTTCGCGAACGAAGATCCAGGGAGGGCTCCATCCACACTCCTCCTCAGCGCCTTTTACAAGAGCACTGATAAAAAGAGGATAGCGGATAGCACCCTCGAGCCTGCGCAATGGATTTTTTTTAGGTGAGACACAGCATGCGCAGAGCTGGACCCACCCTTTAGTCCTAAGGTTCATCTGCCAGGGCCTAGCAAGCTTGGACGCTGGCAGCGAGGTCCTTAGGACGGAGGTTTAACCTCTTAAATGGAAGGCCTTACAGGGCTAAACGAGCTCCATCTGCCCGGGTTTGGAATCAGAGTTTTCCCTCTCCTAGGATGACTGCCAGAAGGCTAATGAGCTCATCCTACCCATACAAGGATTATAGGAACATGGGTATCACTCCCCACACTTTACTGTGGGCAATGAGTTTAATGCTCCCGCTGCTGTCAGCACAGTTATCACACCAGGGGCCACAGGAGACCCCAAGTGATTTTCAGACTGTGCCTGAAGACTTAAGTAGTTGCTTTAAAACTACACCTTAACATGAATTGTAATACATTTAATAATGTAGCAGTTAAGACAGAACATACGAAATGTCTTCCCTAGATAAAGCACTCCATACCTGAGTCTACACATTTTAAGATAATATTCCGAAATAAAACATTCCTGAAAACAACAGATATAAGAGCATTTATAAGTCGTAGTTCTGCAATATTATAAATCCTTTATATCAGTCCCCATTATATACATTATCTATATTGCCTTATATCTTAAACTAGTATTGTTTTTTAAGACCCAATAAGCATGTTGTGCACCTTTATTTGTTTTATTATCTTTNAGAGAAGAGAAGAGAAGAGAAGAGAAGAGAAGAGAAGAGAGAAGAGAATGGCGCAGCGGTGAAGCACTGATTATGTGTAGGGAGTCGTCTGGAGCAGCCTGCTCTGAGCCAGACTCTTCTGTGTCGTGTCGCAGCCGGCCCCGGCCAACGCAAAACTGGCGCGCTCCAGCCTTCCTGTGCCTAATTGATATTTGTTATTTCGTGTTTGGGGTTTTTGTTGTTGGTGGGGGTTTTTCCCTTTTTTTTCTTTTTGATGTTTGGGGGGGAAGGAGAGAACGGATTATTGGTTCTATTAATTGCGATCTTCATTAATAGAGGCGATCGTTCCACAAATCTTCAGTCTCTTCTCTAAGCAGTATGATTTGCATATTTTTTAATGCCCTAATTTCCTTGACGCATGTAAATGTAGCAGCATGTACAGTAAACCCTAAGCTGGCATCAATGAACATGATCTCGCTGTCAAATCTTGAACAGTGAAGTGAGGATGGGGGATGCGGCGGAGACGGAGACGCGGCGGCGGCAGGGGCGCAGAGCTGGAGGCACGCCGAGACGAGCCTCATCGGCCCGCGCTGTGCCAGGCAAGGGCGGCGGCCGCAGCGAGGAGGTGGCCGGACCGTCGTTAGGCACCGTTCTGCAGCTGCGTTGGCTTCTTGGCTTCGCTCGACGCTTTGCCACACTGATCAGAACCCCTGTCCAATAAAATAAACATTAACAAAACCATTAACCCGTCTCGTCCGCCCTCTCTCCCCGCATGGCGGCGAAACAAAGCCCACCCTCGCGGTGCACTATCACCGTCTCCGGGAACACCACCGCTCCACTTCATCAGATGATGAGCGGGAAATAGAAAACACTGATCAAGTCACAAAAAAAGCTCCCTCTCCTCAATATTGCACCACACGTACAGTGAAGGTAAATAATAATTTCTAATTACTATATCGATGCAGTTAGTGGTTTGGTGTAAGGGATTCGCTGATATCAGTGCCGGTTTAAGGAAGAAAAGACAGAAAATGGAAAAGTAGCAAGGCTGTAGTTAAGCCATTCGTTCCTCCAGTCGGTCTGACCTGCAAGTCAAAAACCACTTTCCTGTCTTTGCACTGTGTTCTCCCATTTGGAAAGAGAAGTGGTATTAAAGGGCTCTCGGATATCTGACTGCAGAATGTTGGCTTTGTTGTTGATAACAAGGTACAAAAGAGTAGATGTAAGCAATTTTTTTAAAGCTGTCTCCTCTATATCTCTCCCTCTTTCTCCCTCGGTTTATAATGATGTTTGGAGAACTTTCAGTGCTAGAGGAATTCCTACTGGTGAGACTGTAGAGTTAAATGCAATCGATGTTTTGAAAATGAATTAAATTCTTTATTAGAATCTAAGTTTTTCTTTTTCTCATGTTTGTTTGTTTTGTTATATTTCAGAGTATCTCTCCAGAACTTGGCACAGTTACTCTTAGAGCAAACCGTGTGTGTAGCTGCTAGCTTGTGACTATACACACACACTCACACCCACACACCCATGCTCTGCTTCTCTATTCAAACATCTTGACTAAACTTAAATGTCCAAATCAGGGAATGGAAACATGAGTGTATTTCTGATTGAGCGTCTGATCCAGGCTTTTATAAATCAGTATAAATCTCAGTAGTTTTGTGTATCCAGAGTTTACCCTGAATTTCGTTAGTTTAGTCTAAGATTGCTTTTTTATTCTTATATTCTGTTGGTCTGCCTTGTTCCCAGGGTCTCTGTTGGCAGGAGGATCCATGGGTGCTGTGCGCAGCTGGGCGCACAGGACAGGATGGCCTGACTGCTGTCGCTGGCAGTAGTTGATGGGAAATCCGCACTTCTGCGGACCGACTCCCTGGAGCCACACTCTGGACAGGACTCCCATATGACATATATATGAAAAAAAATATGCGACATACACATATATAATAATATGTATATATATAGATTCCTTAGTATTTCCCCTCCCCCAATCCTCGCACCTTTCCCCTTCAGAAACATTCTTCACATATGCTCACACTCCTTATCACCTACCTGCACGGCTACAACACAGCACTCTATGGAAAACACCATGTGCAGATGTCGTACAAAGTCGCCACAGACGGGGACAGGCTGTCTGGCAGAGTCCCAAACCCTTGACCCTCCCCGAATGCTCTGCGAGGCTTGTCCGCCTGCACCTTTGCCCTGCAAGCATCCTGGCTAGCCCATCTCCTGCCCACCCCAAACGGCGAACACAACCCTATCGCTGCATCCTCCTGGACACATACCAGAGAGGCGTCCTGCCTCCCTATCTTGCCGTGTACCACCTCCTTCCCCACACATCTCCCGTGGTCAGGCACCGCCCAAAACTTCTCCCAACGCATCATGCAGCTCTTTGGCTGGCTCTTGCATCCTAAAACGAGTTGGCGTTTTCATGGGCAAAATGTTGTTTCTGTGCCACTGGTTTTGAACCTGAAGAGTAGAATGAGAAGGAAAAGAAGGAAATCACAGAACTTTAAGAAAGCTTCCTTCCAGCAATCACTGTGTTGATGAGAGATCACACTACAAGTTTCATGATAACAAATTGGAAGAGATTCTTTTGGTTGTTTTTGTTAATATTATTGTTGATGACCAGTTGATCAATTTTGACAAGTTACACAAAATGGTAATACCTCCAAAAAATAGGATCTAGAAGAAACTCTTCTTCAGAAGTTAACTGGAGGAAAACACTTTAGAAAAACTCTAACATGTGGTGCACTTTTTTGTTTGCTTCCAAATAAACATGAGTTTTCCTTCTCTAGGAAAATGTAGCCATTGTTCTTCATTAGTCTAGATATTTCTGATTTGTTCCATCTGTCAAAATGGAACTATGAGAGGGTTTGATATAAATTCATTATCTCTGGCAATGCATAACATATAGTAGGAACAGGAAAAGATCGTGGCAATGGATGAACAAAAAGGTTTCAGTTCATCAGCCACAAAAGCGTTGGAAAAATTGGTTAAATTTCAGAGCACGTCCTCCACAGAAGAGAGGGCTGGACTAGACCTTGGCCAACCCCCCAAAAAAACTTGCAGAGCCTCACATACAACACTTCACTTTCTACTCTGGGGCTTAGGAAGCAATATGGAAAAAGGAAAAAAAAAAACCCAAACACACCCTTTTACCACCCCCACTCCCCTTTCTCTTCCCTCCCCCCTCCTTTTTTTTCTTTTTTTAAATGGAAGTTTTCTAACTATTTTAGAATCAATCATGCAAGAATTACACCATGGAACTAAGCGGCATTTTAAATAGAGATGATGAGGGGAAAGATCTGAATTTCTGGAGATATGAAAGAACCTGCTTTCTGTGCTTTAAAGGGATCTTGACCATGGTGGGAATCTTTGTTTTCTACTGGAGACTCATCTAACCATTTAGATCTGGGGTCAAATATTTATTTTATAAAGAACAAATGTAAGTATTGCAAGAGGGATATACAGAACCTGAATTAGTTATAAATGGAAGAGCTGAACTTCATTGCACATCCGCATTTTACGATTGAGGGAGTGGGTATATGTGAACCTGACCTCGGTTAGCATCTCTGTATCAGGTTCACGGGTAGGGGCTACCTTGCCTAGCGTCAGACGGAACAAGTTGTTTTGGTAGGGCTCCGGGAACTTCCACTGGCGACCCTGAGGGAAATTTGATTAACAAGGCAGGGGTTTGAGTTAACACGACGGCTTGTATTGATTAGCTGATTTTGTATATCTTATGCTAAATGTGTTGGTCTTGTGTGTGGTTAGGTGTGGGAACTCTTAATTATCAAGCAGATTGCCAGTAAAAGCAGAACTATAACGTTTAGGTATGCAGAAAGGCAGCTTTTTAGAAGTACCTGGGTACCTTTTGAAGATGTATAGACATAGGAACAATCATTCACTGGATTTTAAATTAGCATATGGGAACTAACTCCTATTGACTCTACATTTTCGAGCTGTTTTTTTTCTTTTTAAAGAAACATTAAAAAGTCGATCTCATATTTTTGAGATTACCAACGTGGAGGAGATTATTCACTGTAGTTAATAAATCCGTCTGCCTCTGTGCTTAGTGGGCTACTTCAATCAAGCAGTCATCACTTATTGGGTTGTCCAAAATGTAGCNCATAATTGAAGCAAGGGACTTATACAATGGTGTTTCTATTTTAGTCCTCACCCACCCACCGAGTAGTATACCTCTCCAAGAACAACTCTAGCCCAGGATTCATGGAATGGGGAAAATAACTTACCATAAAATAGAAGAGCACAGTTACTTTGTAAGAAATAATATGCTTTTAAACTAAGGCTGATATAATCAATATGATGGAATGACAGTGATTAGATTGTTATATTTATTTACACATAAAACTCTTGATATAGTAACAGTTTTGTAAATATAGACCATGCCTTTCTAATGATCCTGATTTCAGGACATCAATGATCTGAAAGACATGGAAATTCTATTCGGACAATACTGGCTTAATGTGTTTTGCATGTTTTGAACTGAAGGGTAGATGGAGCTTCCATCCTTTAAGTAACTGGCAGCTTACAGTATACAAATATTATATATGCCTCTGTAGCTTTCAGCATCTCTATTCAGCAGCTCCAAATATTCTTAAATGTTTTTTAATCATAGGTCTCCACAAATAATTATGGAATTTATTATTCATAATTATGTCCTATAAACATTAATTACCACATTTAACCTTGCAGATACCAGAGTACATTACTCTTATCTGTTTTATGTCATATTATATCATCTGCAGGAAATGTGGCCAGTTATTTCCCTGTTTAATCTAGAGTCAAGTGGTTTAGTAATTTATTTAATAATCTCCAAATGCTGATATACACAGCACCTCCTGAACATACATGCATTTATCTATTTACATATATTTCATTAACAAGAACAGTAAAATGGTTTAAATTATGATATTTTGCCTTTTTTGTGGCTATTTTTCAGATTTAATCAATGCAGGAATACCACAGGAAATGACAATCACGACAAGAAATGGTATTTTTTTTTGTTTAATAATAAAAGTCAGAATAGAACACGTTCTTTAACAGCATGCAGTGCATCCATGTGAAATTAATGAGTGTTTTTCTTTTTTCCCAAGATTTTGAATTCTTGATACTCTGACTTTTCTTATTTTGTAATTTGGATTTGTATTAGATATTCCTTTGCGCACCATATGTTCAACATAAAAATATAATCTGCAGTTGCCTGTAAAATTAAATTGTGGTCACAAAAGAAATGATAAGACACTTTTATTAGAAGGCAAGCCAGTCAAGTGACTTACCTGGCTGAAAGGAAAGGGATATTATGCAGAAAATACTTTCCTGGATTGTACTGGTGTGACATGTTTTAAGTTTATGTGAATTCTATTCTAATTTAGTATGAAAAGAGGATTCATATAATGTTATACAGTTATGTACTTCATAGTAGTTTAAACAGGGTTCCTATATGTATTCCATACAGAAGATGGGGATATTGGCATTGGAACAAGTCTCTGTAATAATTAGAGAATCATAAGTATGCCTCCTTAAAGTAAATAGAGACAGTTTATCCTTAAAAAATACACAGAGGATGTTTCTTCTTTACATCATAGCCATCTCGAGACCTACAAAAAGATTAGAAAACAAGCATGGCAATCACATACCAATTTAAAAGCCATTAATGGGAATTTATTAGGGAGGCAGGAGGAAAAAATAAATGTTTGGATTTTGTACCTTCCAATATGTAGATCATTCTAAAGTGATTTTGGAAAAAAAATAACAACTGCTGTATAGATTTTTTTTGTGATATTCATAATAAGGAAATATTTTTGTGCAGTCTTACTGGGCACCCCTCGATTTCAAGGCCCTACTAGATGACTGAAAGTTAGAAAATTTAATTGGCAATATGGCTAATGAACAGCTTAGCTATAATGGTCATGCTGGCTCTTGATTTTCTGATTAATCAACAAAATGTGGCAGGTGTATTGCAGTTACTTCTTAAATCAGTGTATGAGTAAGTCTTGAGAACAGAGCTTGATGTTTTAAAGGCATATTTTGCATCTTAGAAATATACTAATTTACAATAAAATGTCTTGTATTTAATGGCAAATCCTGTAATATGACAAAATGCTTTAATGTATGCATTAATGTGTATACGTGTCTGTGCTCATGTGCATTATATATAGAAATATATATATAAACATAGATATACACAAGGAATACCTGAATTTTCATGCATCCCACAGTATAATGCATAAATTCACAATACTATTGGAACACATGCCTAACCACTAATACTGCTGTCTCTAGCTATTGCAAGAAAAAAACATCTTCCTGTCTAACTGCCAATTCTGAGGAGCTCCTTAGAATTTTACATAATATCAAAATGATCATGTGCCTTTAGATATATCAGATGTCTAATTGTCATAATTGTTGTGCTTGAACAGCCTGAGAAGTAATGAAAAAGCACAGTAATGAAGAGTACAGTGTTATAAGAAGTCTAACCATTTTATGCCAAACTGTATAATCTGAAAAGAGCACTGTCACAATTAGCTCATGCATCTTATATATATCAAGCACTGGTGGCAAATTGAAGTGTTTCCTTATACTGGAGTATCTAACACACATGTAAAAAAAATAATGCTCAGAGGCTGATAATGTGAAAGCACAAATGAATGGCCTCATTAGTAATATCACTACTGAGTTCAGGATTTGGCATATTAGTAATATTTATGTGTTACTTCTTGGTGGCAGTATTAATTTTGAACCTTGTTTGATAAATTATATTGCTTTCTTATTTTCATACTTTTCTAATAGTAATCTATGGTAAAAATTGAATGATTTATATAGTTGTAATTTTACAGTGTGAACTTTATATATATATTTAAATGCAAATACCTATACACACATGCACTTAGTCCTACACATGTATACATGGTTCCCTTGTGTACATATAAGCGCATATATGCTTTATTATGTGAGCAGGCTATATAGTCAGTATAGAACAATAAGAATTTCAGGAATGGGAGCAAGTTGGACCACAGGAGGTTTAGTATTAACCTGAGGAAAAGCTTCTTTCCAGTAAGGGTGATGGAGCACTGTAACAGGCTGCCCAGGAGGGCTGTGGAGTCTCCTTCTCTGGAGACATTCAAGAGCTGCCTGGACACATTCCTGTGTGACCTCATCTAGGTGATCCTGCTCTGGCAGGGGGGTTGGACTAGATGATCTTTCTAGGTCCCTTCCAACCCCTAACGTTCTTTGATTCTATGATATTTAAATATTTTCCCTTAAAAATAGTCTGTGCTGAATTTTTCAATATGCATCTGTGTTGCATTCTAACACATCACACCCACACACTCCACCCTACACACACTGGGAAATGAGGACAGGGAGAAAGAGAGAATAGATACTATAGAATACACGGGAGACAAGCCAGAGCCTGTTGCTAGCATCATTCCGAATAAACACATAGAGGAAAATGCGTTGCACAGTCATCCTGGTGTAAATACCTGCAAATCACTATTAGACACAAAACATGATTGAGCTGTGAAGCCATTAAAAACTCATCACAGTAGCACAAATTGTCAATGTAATTACACATTGACTCACTGTGCAACACAGATCTGATGCCTAGTCTCAGAAAGCTATAGCAAAGTGCCTCATATCTCTCTGCACAAGCAGAGGCTGCCAAAAGAGAAATGCAGGCAAAGACATTCCACATATCTATAATGCTTTTACATCCTTAGAGTGAGAGTTCTTCCAGTCTTTGGATATTAGAGTGATCTATGCTAGCAAGAAGGAAGGTAAAGGCGGCAGGTGGATTTTCCTGCAGTCAGGAGCAGTAGAAGATGCAATGTTGGGCTTAGTCTGGGGCTGCTGATGACACCACTGCCTCTGGCAGGGGCAGATCGCTGATCATTCATGCATATCGATAACCGTATGTACTTGAAATTTCTCATGACGTCATCATTACCTTGGTCTCCCTGGGTCCAGGATCTCTGACCTTGCTGGGCTGGTCCACATTTTTGGCACTGAAAGCCCTCCAATGATGGCCCTTTTCTCATTCTTTCAGACTGGGGACAGCAGCAAGCCAGCAAGACTGCATCTTCCCAGCTCTAGGAGCCCTGAAAAAGCAAGGATCTTCCTCCCCTAAAACACACATACATGCAAGATATTTGCAAAGCTGCCATCATTTGGTAAAAGACTCTATACCATGCATAATCTAAAAGGATCAGGAGTTGGATCTTCGAATCATCTTGTCACTTTCTACTAAATAGGATTTTTTTTTTTCCAGAGCAGTGTACTGTGCTGGAAATTGCCAATGGCTTTACATCTTTATAGAGTCTAAAAGAGTCTTTTGTGACTGAAGCAATTTACAATGCAAATAGAGGCTTGCAAAAGGATGGATGCTTTTCAGTCTTATCAGAGTTTGATGCACCTTAATAACTGGATTTATTTTCTGATATTAACAGATGAATTGTTGGCTATCACTGCCAGAAATTACTGGCTGAAAGAAAAAGTTCAGAATAAACTTTGAAGGCAACAGATCTCTTTTGGATGATATTAGCTGTGCACGTGCACACACACAGGTCACAATTGTATAAAAGGATGACTATTTTAAAGTAGCACTAGTACTCTTGAAGGAAACTACACGTCTATGAGAAAAAAAAAATCTGGATTCTAGCAAAGAAAAAACAAAGCAGCTTTAAGGGAAGTGAGTTGTTATCTTTGGTTATCTAGCTGTATGAGTGTTTTGGTCTTCATAAAGCTAGATAACCGAAAGTAAAAACTTCTTCAAGATCATCGTACACTGTGTGAAAATGAAAGACTACTGCAAGAGATAGTAAAAAAAAAACAACTGAGAAAGGTCAGGAATGCTTATTGAATCTAACATTTTTACAGCTAAAGGCGAGAGTGGAGGGAATTAAATGGCATACTCAGTCCAAAAATATGAAGTTGTCAAATGCTAAATGCTTCAATGAGGAAATGGTACTGATGGTAAACAGTGCATGTACAACTACTGCTGTTAAATAAATAAAGAGAAACTCAGACCAGTTAATGTTTAACTGTCATGAGATGATTTTTTTAGAAAGCTATTTGGAAATGCTGTTTCATTTTGCAAAATGATCCATTGCAATGAAATGGCTTTAAAAATAAAGCTGGTAGTTGGTTAGGATGAAGATGATAGTTGTTGATGGTGATGATACAGTGTGGGTTGAACTGGAGAAAAAAAATTAGTCTGCATTCATCTTAGATAAAGCATTGAGGGGTTTATTTCAAATAACATGAAATCAGACTTTCAAAAAAGTTTACACTGAATTGTAAGCAAGCTTAACAATTTATATCTACTGAGAACTTGGTAGAGCTGCAGAAGGATGAAAAAAGTCATGACTGGTTTTTATTCTTCTATTCAAAAGGCAAGCACAGACGCTTCTCTGTTACAAGATGGTTTCCTTGAGGAGGCTATTGAAGCAGAAAGACATGATGGAGATGAGATCTCCTCCCCTCTTGTCAAAGTGTTAAAAATGTTCTGTGTCTTACTCTGCACCTAGCATTGGGAATGAAAGTGACATTTACTCAAAAAATCCACATGTGCACCTCCTCTCTTTATATTTAAGGATG
Organism: Bucco capensis; assembly: GCA_013396975.1. Classification (NCBI taxonomy): domain Eukaryota; kingdom Metazoa; phylum Chordata; class Aves; order Piciformes; family Bucconidae; genus Bucco; species Bucco capensis. Next base: position 7,641 of record VWZO01004486.1, on the reverse strand, counting down.
ATCAGATCTATCCAGGAAACATCTCTGGCATCCCAAACTGAAATAATTGGGATGTATATAGACGTGACAGAAATGGAAAGGGAGGGGGGAGAGCTGACGGTCTGTCTTGCCTAATTGATTCCCTTAAACATCATGCGAGAGATGTGAACGACTGGGCGCTCCCATTCCCACGCTCGGGGCAAGTGGCAATTCCATGCCTCAGCAGCCCATGACAGACAGCCCTGCTAGGGGCTGGAGGATGAAAAAAACATCAAGTGAACTATACCATACTTATCTCCATTGCCTCTGTAAGTGGAGGCATTTCCCATCCACAGCCATCTGCAGGCTCCTAAGTGAGAACATCAACTGCTCTTTGGCTGCACACTGTCTCTTTCTGTTAATTCTGCAACCTCAGTACAAGCTCTTCAGGAGCAAGTTTCTTTTTTTTCCGTGGCTCAAGTCTTGCAGATGATTTAGGAGAGGCAAACCAGGAAGTGCAGCTATGGAGACTGTGACTCTCTTCCCTGATGGCAAAAATAGACACAATGTGTTGACCTTGAAAACATCTCATGGTTAATAAACATTTGTTTGAATGTTATTCATCTTTATAATTACTGTAGTTTAGGCACCTTTTACAGTGAAATTGAACAGTAGAAACTTTTAATGGTGACATTTTAATTTGGACTTGACTTGATTTTTCCAAAGGCATACTAGTCATAGAATCATAGAACAGTTACAGCTGGAAGAGACCTTGAAGATCATCAAGTACAGCCTTTGTCATAGCCCTATCAACTTGCTAAATGATGCCCCCCAACGCAACATCCACCTGTCTCTTAAACACCTCCAGGAATGGGTGACTCAACCACCTCCCTGGGCAGCCTGTTCCAATGGCTGACAACCCTTTCAGTAAAGAAATTCCTCCTAATATCTAACCTGAACCTCCCCTGGCACAATTTGCATCCATTTCCCCTTGTCCTATCACTCTCCACTAGGGAGAACAGACCAGTCCCTGCCTCTCTACAACCTCCCTTCAGGTAGTTATAGAGAGCGATGAGGTCTCCCCTCAACCTTCTCTTTTCCAGGCTAAACAGGCCCAGATCCCTCAGTCTTTCCTCATAAGGCTTATGTTCTAAGCTCTTTACCAGCTTGGTAGCCCGCCTCTGTACCCTCTCCAGCACTATCTTAGAAAAAGAACATCTCTAAGGTAGATTAAAATAAGATCAGAGATAAGGGAGAAATTCTGAACATTCTTTGTAAATTGAAGGGTTAACCTTCTACAGATTGTTTGTTTGTTCATAGTTGTTTTTTTTTTCCAGTTTTTACTTCAGAATAGGACAGTTCACATAGAATGTAATTTGGGGGTTTATAATAGGAATATTTACCTCTACATCACATACTCTGAGAGGAAGGAAGCACAGAACCATCAAACAGGTCCTAGAAACACCACATGCATTGCTCATTTAAAATAAAGAAAAATAAATAAATAAATAATTAGCCTCCAAAGTCATCTTCCCTGTAATTCCAAGTATATTCTATAGGTTTTTCAGTCTAAAGGGGGCTTTTTTACTGAGATTCAGTCAGTACCTCAGCCAAACTGTATTTACATAAATTCTCACTTTAGCTGCTGCACACGTGCCAGAGTTTTACTACTGCAGTAACCGATGAGGATCCCCTTGTTTGTTTACATTTTAAGCACTGTTTGTGAGACCAATCTTTCATTGTTGAGTGCCTGTATGCCTTTCATTTACTGCATATCCAGGGGTGCTGTTTACCTAGAGTCGTTGTCTACTACAATTAACATTTACATTACAAAGCATGTGCTTTTCTTTCTCAAAGAGTTTCAATTAAGGCAATAAGTTGTTTTCTGGGGAAACCTATTGTTTACTTAGGCATTCAATGGAGTCAATTTACTTAAGCTTTTGCTTGCATCTTGGTCTTTTATGTAAATTTGTTAAGAAAAAAATCCAGGAAAAATATCAATATTATAATCATGTTAGTCATTGTAATATTAAATGGATTTGTACCTTATTGACCTCACGTTACTATCAATTAATAAAATACACTTGATATTATTATTCCTTCATTGCTTAGAAGCAAAATGTACCATTTCTTCCCCCTTTTGTCCTGCAAATCTGACTTGGGAAGAGACAGCATGCCCTCCAAGTTTATGTTTGCCTCATGTAGCAAATAATGTTATATAAAATTATCTATTTGTAAAATGCTGTTTCCTTAATACATTACAAAAATGAAACAATATACATCTTTAAATACAGAGAAGTGTAAATATCAGTTGAGCAGTCCTTTGAAGGCTAGTTTTAGCGCTGGGAAAAACAGATCAAGTTTATTTAGCATACCACTCCATTGTAAAACAGTTGGAATGAAGTTGCAGGTTGCTTGAGCATGCATGTTAACTAGTAGGAACCCAGGCTTATTGTCTGTGAAAAGAGAGCAGCAGATTGCTGTGTAAGGCCAATGTTTAAAAGGCAGCTGAATTTAACACCATCTGGAAGAAAAGATCCCTTCACAAGTTTCTCACACCATCAGATAAAACTAGTGCCTCTTGTTCTGGACCCTTGTCTATGCAACCACACAATACTGAGTCATTATACTTTTGCTGAGAGAAAATTTGAGAACACAATATGGGTACCCAGTGAATGACCAAGTTTCATTGTGCCTGCTTAAGTCAATTGAAATCTAGTCTAGAGCTATGAATGGCAGTATTGTTTTCCTCACAGGGCTGTACTAAATGTCAGCACAGTGTAAAGAAAAACTTGAAATCTGCAAATAACTTACCAGATCTCAATTATAATATTTTCCCACACTAGAACTAATATCATTGCTAAGGTCTACAATGTTCAAAATACAATAAAGACTCCGAGAAAAATGAGTTCATTTACAAGTTATTTTAGTCAGATAAACTTCTTAAAAATTAAAAAAAAAACCTTCCCAAAAGAAAAAAAGGAACTTGAATTCAGCATGTAGAGCTAGCTTATTTCTCGAGAAGTTCAAGTTACAAACCTGTTTCTTATATAATTCAGAAAATTGTCAGCAAGCTTGTATCTTGCAACTATTCCAACTTTCTAGCTTGAGACTGATAAAATGTAAATAAGTGTACTCCATATTACATAGGTTGCTTCTGAGTTGAGCCTTGATTGCTTGAATATTTAGAAGAAATAAGGCTGAAGTTGATAAAGTAATGGGTAATATATTTCTGTAGGTGCTGGCAAAATCTATTGATACATCTCAGTGTAGATCCATGTACCAGAAGAAATGTTTCCATTTCTCTGGTTTTATTGCCCTTCTTTTTTTGTCTTGATAATATTTTCTATCATAAGTGCTATTCATTTTAGTCCTCTATTTAGCATTCATACATTAATTGGCATTCTTCAAAATACAGACTAAGAAACAGTCCAAAAGCATTACAAGTAGTTATATATTTTATTAGAATGTCTGTTTTTAATTTAATTGACTGTGATTTTGCTAGTTTCATAAAATGTCATATAGTTCTTAGCAAAAAGTAACTACTACTTAGCATGAGTAGCTATACTTTTGATGAATAATACATCTGTGCCAAACACATTACCTAGTAAATTTCTTAGCGGGAACAATATCTGCATCATTTGACATTTGTAAGTCTGTTATGTAATATTGACAGACTGGCTCGTGAAAAGTTAATTTTAGAAAACTTGTATTTTCTTAACTTCTTATATAACAAAATTGCAAGTTAAGAACAATAATAGCAATTAGAATAATCCAGACTTGAAGTACAAAGAGCAAAATGACACTAGAACACCTTTAAATTCCATTCATGGCAGATAGAAAGAAAAGTCAAAACTCTGTAAACCTTCTGTAAGCCATAGTGCTAATGGGGCTGTTGCACCGACAGTAACAAAAGCTGAATATTGTACAAAATATGGCAGTTAGGGAAAACTGTATTTACCAGTCCAGAAATTGGTTGTATAAATGGACATATTTATGAGTGCATCTACCCCTTCCTAAAGTTGCCATTAAGATGCATTAGCATAGAAGAAATTCATTATTTGTTTTAATTAAAATTGAGATATTTCAAGATGTGAAATATTTCAATTTATAAAGAACTTAAGAGTGTTCTGTCTTTTAGGACAGATCTGGCCTTTCCTGTGTGAATTAGAAGTTTTCTCATTACTGTTGTCCCACAGAGACATAATGAAAAAGCCCATTTAGATTTTTAAATGCACAACACTTTCATAGATTGCACACCCTGAGATGAGCACATTAATTAGCCCTTACCTCCTTCATTATTTTAATTTAGAGGAAAGAAAATGCCAGATTTCTGACTATTAAATTTCCCCACTAAATGGTAAATGCATGAGATAAAAATTAATGCATTTTTATGGACCTTTCTGGGAGGGAATGGAAAAGGAGAAAGGAGACCTTTGGCTTTGCAGTTGTCTACTAACAATAACCTATTTTGTCCTTCTGGAACCTATCATGTATTTAGCTATATATATACGAACATGTATAGATAGACCTATACATTTATAGTGTGTGGTATAACGCAGGTATGAAGATTACCTTCAAGGACCAGAGTCTAATCAGGATGAAATTATGCTAGGAGCAAGACTGAGTCTCATACTAGAGAGTTTTCTAGCAGATTTATATACATATGTATAGTAGGAGAAAGGAAGAAGGGTGAAGTGTTCTGTCTGTGTCACAGAATCACAGAATCACGAAGACTGGAAAAGACCCCCAGGATCATCAAGTCCAGCCTATGACCCTATACACCCAACATCTAAACCATGCCACTCAGTGCCACATCCAATCTTTTCTTAAACACCTCCAGGGACGGTGACCCCACCACCTCCCTGGGCAGCCTATTCCAGAGCCCAATCACCCTCTGCGTCAGGAAGTGCTTCCTAATGTCCAGTCTAACCCTCCCCTGCTGCAGCTTCA
>VWZO01004479.1:0-13331 GCA_013396975.1 Bucco capensis | reverse complement strand
AAGCCTGGCCATGATGATGATGATGATGATGCTTTTCAGAAGTACATTACTGATCAGTGTTTGTGATCTCTGAACTCACAATGATTGAGCAGAAACACTTTGACTGCAGTGGCCTGACCAGTAATCCATCCATCTTGCCTATACCTCACTCAGTTGTCTTACCTATGTAAAAATACCACTTGGCACACATTCTTTATTTTATATGCACAGAAAACCTAAATGAATTTAAGGATTTCAACATTATAGAAATTTAATGAGTTACCATATTTTTCTTAAAATTGCTAACTGTTAAAGATTAAAACCGGATGTTCATTGCAGAGTGCAAAAAAATGTACTTTAAATCTCACAGCATTTTAGGAAACTGTTATGCACCTGTTCTATAAAAGAGAAAAATAGTGAGATACCAGGAAGCTGTCTGATCTTCAATGAGACCAGAATGTAAAGACTGGTACAATAGAGGGTAAACTTAAATATGCGTGGTGAAGCACTGAACTGAAGTTCAAAGAACAGTTCTCAAATACGACTGAAGAGTGGCAAGCTCCGAGCACAAGGTGAAAATCTGGGAACCAAATTTTACATCAATTCACCTTTTATTACTAAGCAAATAATCTTCTTTCTTTTGGCTTCCCTAGTACTTCCCCAAGTCTTGTCTTGTACTGAACATTAACTTACTAATAATTTACAAATACAAACATAAATTTAAAAACTCCAACTAATAAAGTGAAAGAAAGTTACTGTGGGATACAGATGTCTTAAATGCATGCCTCCACGAAGTAGAACTGAATTAAGGTTCTAGTTTCATCTAGGTATTTAAGGCTTGACTAGCCAACCTTTGCTGTTTTTGAACTCTAAGTGAAATACAAAAGTAACAACATAAAAAAATCCTTTAATTTGGATTATGACACCTCTGAGTTGGTCTTGTACTGATGGTATCAGTGGTGGACCTGGAAGCAGCAGTGTACCAGCTGTCATTGTTTTGGACGTCTCATTAAAAAGTGAAGTAAAAAGTATGCTGCTGGTAGATTTATTTTTTTTTCAGTATCCACTGGGTTGAAGAGAATGCTGAAACTCGAGAAAAACAAGCTCAGGTCAAAGGTCTAGTGAGAAGTCTAGTGAAGACTTATATGAGGTCAAGGAGCTTTTGAGGATTAAAGCTTTTGAGGATTAAGGATCTTTGCCTCCATGTACGCCTTTTGCTTTTTAATTTTTTTCTCTTTTTCCAGCTTCACCAGGTTTTGGCTGCCTTACCAAAGTTCCTATCCTTTCCTATGACACTGACTTTCTATTTTCTCTTCTTATGCCTCGCAATCATTTCTGTGTTCCTCTGCTCCATGACCCCAACCCAGCCCTTCAAATAAAATGCCATAACTTGACAGCATTACTATTTTTTTCAGAAACTGATTATGACTTGTTTATTGAATATTTTGTATAAAATTATGCAAGTCAATTTGTAGCCAGAAAAGAGGAAAGGGAAAGAAGGTAAAAGAAATACCTAACTGCTTGGAAGGAGCCTGCATGGAACAAAAGGCTCTTTCTGTTTTCTGGCTGCAGATTGCAGTCCCAGGTTGAGCCACCCACGAGCTGTTTCTGCTGGCATTAACACTTCCAAGAAGACATGCTTCAGTGGAAGTACTGAAACTTAAAACCATTGTAACTTGGTTTAAAACTAGATCTAATGAATTATTAAGGAATAAAGAACCTTACCTCGGTAGATATCAACCTTCAAGGTATCTTTATGGAGTCTGTATGTTCCGCTGTGGATTTCTAGAAATAATCTACAATTAAAAATTGCCAGAGATCAAATGTGCATTATGCAGTTAGACTTGCCAGTGAAAAAAAGGCCCCTAATTTTAGGTAGTGAAGTGGAGATATTCCCATAAAAATTCGAAAGTAAAACTTTTCAACCATATACATAGTCTTAAACTGATGTAGATTTTTTGGAGACAGTGGAAAGGTCTTTATTTTCTGTGAAGGTCTGTATCTGTAAAATTTTTTTCTGAGATTTTCCTGTAGAAATGGAAAAATACAGTCTTACTTCTTTATCAGAAATATTAAAATTATTGGAAGTATTAATAGCTAGTAAAAATTACTTTACAGAGGAAATAAGACCAGAACATAGAACACTAGTCTCTGACCAGCCTTTGTTGTCCAAAGGACTGTGCTGCTAGTACTCTTGTACTAGAGGACAAGCCAGCAGGTTGAGTCCTTTCTCTCACTGCACTTTGCTATTACCTTTTGTATTATTGGCATTATTAGCTTTTGCCCTTCTAAAGAGACACATACTGTCCCTTCAGAAAAGTGCAACTGTATGGAAACAAAATAAATGCATAGCAAATACCAGAGAATATGGGTTTTTTTAGCATAATTAAAAATTAAGGAACAGATGGTAATCTCTTAGAATCTAAGTGTAGGAGGGCAGAAACTGTTGCTTCCCCTTCTAGAGGTATTGCTCTTACAAGATAATGCCATTCTAAAAGGTTACATGTTTGCTACTCTAATATACTTTTTTCTTGATTTACCAGTTAGATTGAATTTCACCCATTGGGCAAATTGCTATTTAGAAATTGTTCAGATTTCTCATTAAGTCTGTTCAAGAGAAGATAAGATGGAAAGTATCTCAGAGTTTGTTGGCTGTGAGGGGTCCTGGAAAATCTGATGTGGTTTTAGCAGAGATGAGGAAGGCACAACAGAGTACAAGCAGAAAGAAGCTGTGATAAATGCAGTCCTTGCCAACTGTAAGTGAACGGAACTGGTTCTGTTGCCAGTGCTGCACTTTTACCCATGTGAGCTTTCAGCACTCTGTTCAGTGGGCCCTGCAGGCAATGAACATCTTCTGTTAGTGCCCTGTGCAGGGGAACTAGGTTTTCTAAGACACTTCGAGGAGTCCCTGTTATGTTGAACTCTGACAAAGATCAGTTCTGAGTTTGCAGTCACTAATGCCTGTATGCTGGACCCTTATGAGGAGAAATAGGTGTGAAGAAACAAGTAGAAAGAGTCACTAGTTTGGGTAAGATTTTTTTGAGGTAGTAGTTGTTCAGAATAACTTTACATGCTCTCATACCTTATTTTCTTCAGGTAGTTTGGGGCAACAGTAAAAATTTTTAGATTCAGTCCACTGAAGAAAAGTGATGAAACAATTGTAATTGAGAATAAAACCAGTTCTTTCAAATGATGTAAACTAGAAAGTCTTTAGTAACACTTCTGAGATAATACTCTAGTAAGGGATCCTAAATCTGGGGTGGGCAATTTATTTTTTATGGGTCTGCATATCCCATGACTTTAATCACAGCCAAAGCACATTTCTTCTGCAACCTCAAGGGGGAACTTCTGCTTGATATAATGGCTACTCGTGTATCTTTACGAAGCAGGAAAGTATATTTTCATCATGTGACAAATCTCCATGTAACTATAAAGTGGAAAAGTGAATACAGGACCTTGGGGAGGGAGAGTGGAAAGAGTGGATCATCAGAGAAGTCCACCATGAGCGCACTTTTCTGACCATGGCTGGGGTCTTCCATATAAAAACCAGTAACTATAGGCTGAAATAGTTTTGAAAACTGGATGTGTCTAGCAAACTAAAGGTATCTAACAGCAAGCTAAAAAGGAAGAATACTTTCCTTACCATCAAGTATCAGCACCACTTCGTATCTTTCCCCTTTCCTTGGGTGGCATGGTAGAATATTCTTTAGCCATTGATAACAACATTTTTAATATAAATAATACAAGATTATCTTAAAATTTACATAGATGTTTTTATAACTAATACAAGGTTGTCTCAACTCAGAAGTTACAGGCCCATGAGGACAATTTTTTTTAATGATGGGCCTCCTGCAGAATGACATGTACACATTTTGTTTCATCAAAATAAACACTTGACTGAGATGACCATATTTGAAGTATTTTTCTAAGATATTTGTGGGAATATGTTGAAGTTACAGAATAAGCACATACATTGTGTTCTAGTTTCTTGTTTTAATTGAAGAAGAAGAAGGATATTGTGATTAAAACACTGGACTGTAATCTTTTAGGTCTGGATTCAATTTCTGGCTGTGTTCCTTTCTCCGTATGTGATTGCAGCAAGTTATTTAACTTTTGTTTCTCTATGTTTTACGGTCAGTCTTGGGAATTTGTTGCCTTCCTCTGTTACAGGATCAGATAATTTCAAAATGTTTACATTATATTCTCTCCCTATAACGCATGGAATGTTATTCCTATTTTACAAATGAGGAACTGAGGCACAGATTATCTTGCGCTGGTCTACATTAAATGGCATGTGTTTGCCCTGGCAGATTTCCTGGCTTTCTGACAGAATTTGGAGTTCTGGCTGGAACATGCAGCAATTCCCTCCTAGCCCGTGTGTGTCAGTTTCTTTTTCTCTCAAGGTTGAGAGGGAGGCTGTATTTTACCCTGGTGTGAGGTTGAGGCTCCTTTCAGGTAATTTTGATCCACAATCTCAGATCTGCTTCTGGGAAAAGTCCTTTGACAGTTGTTCAGACTGAGACTGGAAATTTGTAGACAAAAGAAAGAACAGAAACCAAGGCTACACTAAACCATTGTGCATACTCTTTTCTCTCTTACCTACTTTAGAGTGTAATTTTATTTGTATCGTGATTGTTTTTACTCTAGCTGTATAGGATGCAACCTAATAGGACTTGTAAGTATACCCAGTCACAAATAATACAAAACTGAAAGTTATACTCTGGTCTGTCCAGAGCAGAGCACACTCAGAAGAATCTGACCCTCTGTCTTGTAATGGAGACTGCAAAATTTTTATCCTAACCTTACTTTTGTGTTTCAAAACATAAAAAATGCCTCAGATTAAAACCCAAAATAAGTGAAAAACCCAGAATATGTTTAATTCAAGACAGAGTTAAATAGCAGTGGAAATACTCGTTTGGATTGCTTTGCACCATATCGGATCCCAGTTTCTTCCCTTACTATGTTATTTCTTCAGGTTTAATCTTCCACTTAAATCTTTTCTAATCACTAGTAAATAAATGATGAATGATCTAATGTTTTTTATATTACTTAGTGATAGATGTAGAAATCCAATATGTGCTTACAAAGTTGACTAATTTTAAAAGACAGAAGTGTATTTAAACTAGTAGTCATAGCATCTTGGAGTAGGCAGAAATGCTTTTATTGCTGCAGCTTGTTATCTGTGTAAACTATTGGCAAGTGGTAGGTTTTTTCTTTTCTTCAAAGGAAAGGAAGAACAAAGGAAAGAAGCTGACATAAATGTTGGGGGAGTGAGGGGCCTCCCACTCTATGTGAAGAACAGGTTCGGCACCACCTACTAAAACTTGATCAGAATAAGTAATATAATAGCATACATCCTAGGGTCCTGAGGGAACTGGCTGATGTTGTTGCAGGACCACTCTCCATCATATTTTACAAGTCATGGAGGTCAGGTGAAGTCCAAGGTGACTGGAGAAAGGGTATCATCACCCTTATTTTTAAAAAGGGTAGAAAAGACGACCTAGGGAACTACAGGCCAGTGAGCCTCACCTCTGTGCCTGGGAAGATCATGGAGAGGATAGTTATGGAAGTAATGTTAAGGCACATGCATGACAAAGAGATGATACTAATAAGCAGTCAGCATGGATTCACTAAGGGCAAATTATACTGAACCAATCTGGTGGCCTTCTGTGATGGAGTGATTGCAGCAATTGATGAGGGAAGATGGATCGATGTCTACTTGGCCTTTTGTAAGGCCTTTGATTCAGTTCCTCATGACATCCTTATCTCAAAACAGGAGAGATATGGATTTGATGGGTGGACTGTTTGGTGGATAAGAAACTGACTGAATGTACACAACCAGAGAGTTGTGATCAATGGTTCTTTGTCTAGGTGGAGGCCAGTGACAAGTGGTGTCTGTCAGGGCTCTGTCTTGGGACCAGTGCTCTTCAACACCTTCATTACTGACCTGGACATGGGTATTGAATGCACCCTCAGCAAGTCTGCAGATGACACGAAGCTGAGTGGTGTGGTTGATATGCCAGAAGGGCGGGATGCCATCCAGAGGGACCTGGACAAACTTGAAAAGTGGCCCCATGAGAATAAAATGGAGTTTAATAAGTCCAAATCTGGGTAGGAGTAATCATAGGTATGAGTACAGACTGGGTGAGGAACTCATTGAAAGCAGCCCTGCAGAGGAGGTCCTGGGGGTCATGACAGATGAAAAGCTGGATATGAGCCAGCAATGTGCATTCGCAGGCCAGAAAGCCAAGTGCATCTTGGGCTGCATCAGGAGAGACATGAGCAGCAGGTCTAGGGAGGTGATTCTGCCTCTCTACTCTGCTCTCATGAGAGCCCACCTGGAGTACTGCATCCAGTTCTGGGCTCCTCAGCATACAAAAGATGTGGAGCTGTTGGAGCAAGTCCAGAGGAGGGCCACAAAGATGATTAAAGGATTGGAGAACCTCCCCTATGAAGATAGGCTGAGAGAGTTGGGATTATACAGCCTGGAGAAGAGAAGGCTTCAAGGGGATCTTATAGCAGTTTTCCAATACCTAAAGGGGGATTATAAAACAGAAGGGGAGGGACTTTTTAGGAGGTCAGACTGTGATAGGACAAGGGGGAATCGTTATAAGCTGAAGGAGGGGAAATTTAGATTGGAGATTAGAAGGAAGTTCTTTACCCGGAGAGTGGTTAGGCAGTGGAACAGGTTGCCCAGAGAGGTTGTGGATGCCCCGTCTCTGGCAGTGTTCAAGGCCAGGCTGGATGCGGTCCTGGGTGACCTGGTCTAGTGATTGGCATCCCTGTTTAGTGTGGGAAGGTTGAACTAGACGATCTTTAGGGTCCCTTCCACCCTGGCCATTCTATGAATCTATGAATCTACGACAGGGAATACAGAAAATAGGATAAGACTTTGTTTCCCTCTGTTATGCTTACAAATCCATATTGTTCATAAAACCCCCAAAACCAAAGGAAAATGAAGCATACGAAAAGATGATTAAAACCAGACCTCTAGGAAAGCTTTACCTTCTTTGTGCTGCTGTATAAATCAAATGCCCCTGAGACTTGGTAGTGCAGCTCCTTTGTATTGCTTTACTGAGAGAGCCTGGTTGCAAAGACAAGAAAGCAGCCATATGGGACTTGCCTGCTGATGGGCTAGGTTTTCAAATGCCTTACATAGAAGCAGCGATTAATTACATTTCTGTATACTGTTACAGTTAAGATCAGGGTTAAAGGTGAGGAAGGACCTTCTCTCTTGTGATTAGCAGTACTGTCAAGAGACTTTTAAATGGGTTGTATAAAGCTGCTAGTAAGTGTAATGTTTATTTATTACATAAATATAGAGGGCTACAGCATGCAGTAGACCAAAACATTCAAGCATTTTCTTTCTTAAGAGTTCTGCTTTCCAAAATATTACAGGTTCAGCTTGTAGGTGAATATTAAAGGAAGTTGGTTTCTGTAGGGGACAATTTTTACCCACAAACTCTGTGCAGAGAGAGACTGCTTCCTACCCTGCAGAGTGATAGTTAGGTTTGTGATAGTCTGTAGATTATCATATCAGACAAGGTGTAAGATGCAAATCTGAGATGTGCAATATATGGCAAATAGCCAAATACAGCTCTAACTTTATAAATACATGACCCCAATAGAGAATCACATAATGGTTAAGGGACAGCCCAAGACCATCTAGTCTCTCCCTACTCTAGCACATTGCTCAAGATTGTTTCCATAAAGTTTTTGATTATCTGCAAGGAAGGAGACTCCATAACCTCTCTGGGTAACCTGTCCAGTGCTCAGTCACCCTCACAGTAAAGGAAGTCTTCGTCATGCTTAGGTGGAACTTTGTGTTCTAATTTGTGCCCACTGCCTTGCATCCTATTGCTTGGCATCATTTTGAAGAGCCTGGCTCCATCTTCTCAACACTCTTCTTTCAGATACTTACATTGATAAGGTCCCTTCTCAGCCTCCTGAGAAGGCTAAACAAACGCAGCTCCCTCAGTCTTTCCTCTTAAGGCAGATGCTGCAGCCCCCAAGCATCTTTGTAGCTCTCCAATAGACTTGCTTCAGGAGCTTCATGTCTCTCTTGTACTGAGGAGCCCGGAACTGAACACAGTAGTCAAAGTAGGGCCTCGCCAGGGCTGAGTAGAGGGACAGGATCACCATCCTCGACCTACTGGAAATACTCTTGCCCATTCAGCCCAGGATACCATTGGCCTTTTTAGCTAGAGGGGCACATTGCTAGCTCGTGGACAACTTGTTACCCACCGGAACCCTCAGGTCCTGCACTAGCCATTACTGAATTTCAGAAGGTTCCTCTCTTCCTGTCTCTCCAGCATATCAAGATCCTTCTGGATGGCTGCAGAGCAATCTGGGATATCAGCCGCTCCTCCTAGTTTTGTATCGTTAGCAAATTTGCTGAGGTGGCGCTCTATTCCTTCATCCAGATCACAATGTTGAACAATACAAACCCCAGTATTGATCCTTGGGGAACACCACTATTTACAGGCCTCCAGATAGACTCATGCCCTCTTACAGCAAATTCCACATCAGCAGGAGGTGCTTAGGTTTGAGCAGCTCAGAGAAGCAATTCGTACTAAACTATTGGGAGTGCATACCACCCTGAGAAGGCCTGATCTCATCTGATCTCGGAAGTCAAGCAGGGTTGGGCCCGGTTTGTACTTTGATAGGAGACCACCTGGGAATACCGGGTTGCCGTAGGGTTTAGTTGGGGATATCCCTGCCCACTGCAGGGGGGTGTTGGACTAGATGACCTCCAGAGTCCCTTCCAACCCAAAACCATTCTGTGATTCTGTGATTCTATTGAAGAAGTTGCAAGCAAAATAAGGCATTTGTTAATCCATTTAAGGATATACGTAAATTGAGATTCAGAGTAGTAATGGCCCTTGGGCTTTTGGCAGCTGATCGGAAGAAAACAAATATAACTCCCATCTATAAGAAGGGAAAGAAGGAGGATCTGGAAAATGACAGGCCTGTCGGTTTACCTTCAGTGCCAGGGAAGCTGATGGAGCAGATCATCCTGAGTTCCATTATGCAGCACATGCATGACAACCAGGTGATCAGATGCAGTCAGCATGACTTTGTGAAGGGCAGGTCCTGTTTAACAAACCTGATCTCCTTCTATGGCTGGGTGACCTGCTTGCTGGATGAAGGAAAGGCTGTGGACATTATTTATCTTGATCTTAGTAAAACGTTTGACACAATTGCCCACAGCATTCTCCTAGAGAAATTAACTGCTCTTGGCTTGGATGGGCATGTGCTTCGCTGGGTTAAAAACTGGATAGGTGACTAAGTCCAAAGAGTTGTGGTCAATGGAGTTAACTCCAGTTGGCAGCCAGTCACGAGTGGGGTCCCACAGGGCTCAGTACTGGGGCCACTCCTGTTTAACATCTTCATCAGTGATTTGGACCAGGGATAGAGTGCACCCTTAGTAAGTTTGCAGACAACACCAAGCTGGGTGGCAGTGCCAATCTGCTTGAGGGTAGGGAGGTTCTACAGAGGGATCCAGATAGGCTGGATCGCTGCCCCAAGGCCAATTCCATGAAATTCAATAAGGCCAAATTCCGGATGCCACGTTTCGGCCATAACAACCTCCAGCAGCGCTACAGGCTTGGGGAGGAGAGGCTGGAGAGCTGCCAGGCACAGAGAGACCTGATTGACAGCTGGCTGAACATGAGCCAGCAGTGTGCCCAGGTGGCCAGGAAGGCCGCTGGCATCCTGGCCTGTATCAGGAACAGTGTTGTCAGCAGGATCAGGGAGGTGATCATGCCCCTTTACTCAGCTTTAGTGAGGCCTCAGCTTGAGTACTGCGTCCAGTTTTGGGCCCCTCACTACAAGAGGGACGTTGACGTGCTGGAGAGGATACATAGGTGGGCTACCAAGCTGGTAAAGGCTTAGAACATAACCCTCATGAGGAAAGACTGAGGGATCTGGGCCTGTTTAGCCTGGAAAAGAGAAAATTGAGGGGAGACCTCATCTCTCTCTATAACTAGCTGAAGGGAGTTTGTAGAGAGACAGGGATTGGTCTGTTCTCCCTGGTGGAGAGTGATAGGACGAGGGGAAATGGATGTAAATTGTGCCAGGAGAGGTTCAGATTAGATATTAGGAGGAATTTCTTTACTGAAAGGGTTGTCAGCCATTGGAACAGGCTGTCCAGGTAGGTGGTTGAGTCACCATACCTGGAGGTGTTTAAGAGACAGGTATATGTTGCATTCGGGGCATCACTTAGCGGGTTGATAGGGCTAGGACAAAAGCTGGACTTGATGATCTTCAAGGTCTCTTCCAACTGTAACTGTTCGATTTCTATTAAGCAGCTACTGCAGCTGTTGGACATCCCTGATATAACCAATGATCTTTAGTTTGTTTCGATTTTACTTCCTCCCTCTCTCACTCCTCTCCTTCATTCAGTAGCTTATATGGCTTTCAGAGTATTTAGTGTATGTCCTACAAAAAGATAGTTATACATCCCTGAGACTTCTCATCAACATTTGATGCCACATTGAGTTTAGATTTCCTTAGAATGCTGAATAGCTTCTAAGTGCATATAAGAAAAGGATGAGTGTTGTAGTTAGGCACAAAGATAAAGGAATGCTATTCCAATGAAAGGTAGGTAATTTAACAAAATGACATAATGGAACAACATACCATAAATCATCCTTCTAATTTTTATGGCTTTATGGTTAAGCATGTCTCATCAACAGTATCTCTCATGCTTCTCAAGGTCAGTCATAAGTGTCCTGTTTTTCATTTTGTTTAACACAGAAGTGGCAAAGGATTACTTTAGGTGGGACACAAACGATATACGATAAAAACCAGAAACTTTGTTTTTATAAATATATGTGCATACACATACACATTTTTCCGCTCTTCCCCTAAGTTCTTCTAACAGTTCAATTTGCAGGCCAGAAAGCATGTTTACCCCTGCCTCACCTTGCTTTCCTTCAAATTGAGAAATCAGTCTCTTTAGTTCTGTTGGACATGGTCAGCAGCCTGACCTGCATATAGAAATCTTGATACTTTAATATGACTCAGTTCTGCAAAGTTATCTTGAAAAAAATCCATTTTTCCATCTTCCTAATGCAAATAGTGTAGTTCCAGATTCCAAAACAATGAGTAGAGGGGTAAAGGAATAGGATAGCACAGCATAGCATAGAATAATTCCATGAGGGGAAATAATTGAGGGGAAACCTCATTGCTCTCTATAACTACCTGAAGGGAGGTTGTAGAGAAGTGGGAATTGGTCTTTTCTCCCTGGTAGAGAGTGATAGGACAAGGGGAAATGGATGGAAACTGCACCAGGGGAGGTTCAGGCTGGACATTAGGAGGAATTTCTTTACTGAAAGGGTTGTCAGCAATTGGAACAGGCTGCCCAGGGAGGTGGTTGAGTCACCGTCCCTGGAGGTGTTTAAGAGACGGCTGGATGTTGTGTTGGGGAGCATCATTTAGTGGGGTGATAGGGCTAGGAAAAAGGCTGGACTTGATGATCTTCAAGGTCTCTTCCAGCTGTAACTGTTCTATTGTTTTCTAATAGTCATATCCAATTAAGTTTAATCAGCGGTTGACTATAATATGGGAGAGGGAAGCAAGTGTCTGTATATATAGTATCTAAGCTGTATTTAGAAGTTCTTAAAGAAATATATTAAGTTGACCAAAGTAAGAGATCATGCTGCTTTTGCCACCAAATCCATGCTATTCAGATTACTATTTTTTATAGGTTTTTCATTATTATTAATTTTGGCTGGATAGAAAGCACTGAGAGATGAAGTGTGAGGTGCAGTTTCAGTTATACACATTGCAGACTTTGTTCTGCAGCACAGGGGCCAGAATTTACTCTTGAGAAAAAGACAGAAGTTTTATATTCATTCTGCTCTTTATAGGAATTGTTGACTTCCTACCTAAGTGGTCAAGGATTATAAAACGAGAACAGATAAAATGCTTTGGTATTTTTGTCTCTTCAGGCATAATGCAGTTATTGCAAAATTAGAGGTTTTGTTATGAGTGAAAGAATTTCACTGCAGGAATTAATTAATCCTGAAAGACTCCTTTTACTTCCTTCACCATTCAAAAGCTTACATATCTTAATGGTAGCAGAACGTTTTTCAGAGTTTGTAAACAAAATGTTGCTTTGTCAATATTTAACAATCATACTGTGATAGGAAATAGAGGCCAGATCTGGACAACAACTGCATGAGACACTTCGTATTACCATGGTTTATCGTAACACCTGTGTGATGGATTGGGCCCTAAGTCATTTCCTTGCTGGGAGGAAAGGGAGAGATGCTGCTCAAGTACCAGTTGATGGTTCTGGCTTTCAGCTACACTGCCAAACCTTACCCTGCCACAGACTTTTAAGACTTTAAGAAATAGGGGTAACATTTCCCTGAAGAGATGAGCTTTATCAGGAACAGAAAGAAGAGGAAAAGAAAAGAAGTTGCAATAAGATATCGAAAATAACGGGCTGCGCTCTGCACAGCGTAAATGTTGGGTGAAGTGCTCATCATGGCTAGCTGTTGTCCGGCAGCAGGCTTTGTGCTGATTTGATCTAGATGAAATTCTGTGGTTTTACACATGTTCACTAACAGTTCTGTCCTGCTCATGTGGCACCCTGAAGAAGGGTAAAGATATTTGTAAGAGAAGTGGAAACATGGGTGATCAAAACAGGTATAGCTATCCAAAGACTGTAAAGTGCAGAAGAGTACTGAATTAACACTAGAAAAATTGCTGCTATTGGAGAGGTATCTCAGACTTTTGAATTGACTGTTTAGTTACAAATGCTCCTAGGATTATACTAGAATCATAGCTTTCTAGATTATGTTTTATGCCTTTTTGGTCAATCACGCAGTGAATAACATGATGTGAATCCAATAGGCTAGTGACCCCTAGTACAGAGTCTGTGCTGTGCCAGAGGAAACACACAGCTTTCTGGGTATTAACTTCTGAGAGTGCTCTCACTCTGATGCCCCTTTTCAATGCTCAGACATTTAGAACCATTTAGAACACTGCCAGGGATGGGGCATCCACTGCTTCTCTGGGCAACCTCTTTCAGTGCCTGACCACCCTCTGGGTAAAGAACTTCCTTCTAATCTCCAATCTAAATTTCCCCTCCTTCAGCTTATAACCAATCCTCCTTGTCCTATTATGATGTGACCATGTGAAAAGTCTCTCCACGTCTATCTCATAATTCCCCTTTAGATACTGAAAGACGGCTATAAGATGTCCTCAAAGCCTTCTCTTTTCCAGGCTGAACAACCCCAACTCCTTCAGCCTCTCCTCATACAGGAGGTGCTCTAGTCCTTTGGTCATCTTTGTGGCCCTCGTCTAGACCCGTTCCAACAGGTCCACACCTTTTTTATGCT
>VWZO01004476.1:0-12729 GCA_013396975.1 Bucco capensis | reverse complement strand
CCATTCTATGGGCCCTGATATGCTTTCTCTGCACTTATTCTTAACAACCCCAGTTTTGTCCCTCTCCCCTTAATACCTAGTTTAAAGCTGTGTCAGTGAGCCCTGCTAACTCCTGCCCTAAAAACGTTTTCCCCCTCTGGGGCAGGTGCAGGTATGTTTTAGCTGAAAAATTTTTCTTCCCATCCCATCAACAGCAAAGCATGAAAGGGTAACATCAACATCGGTTTATGAGGAACAGATCCTGGCCACTTTCCAATGAGATTATATGTTTGGGTTGATAAAGATAATAGCATTGACATAATAAACTCCAATTTCTGCAATGCATTTGCTCCATATTAAGAAAAAATAAGAACAAAACAGAAAATATAAACTGATTAAAAATTAGGTAAGTTATCAGTCACAAAATGCAAGTTACACATATAAAAATACATGTCCTTGATGATTTTCAGGAGGTTCTGCAGGGCTTAGGTTTTCTACTAACCAAGTGATTTCCAATTTTATAAACAACTGTGAAAAAAGCCCCTCGCTACTAACAAATCTCTCATTTGAGAAGATCTCAGAGAGTGTTGAGGAACATGAAGATGACAGATCACAGAGACTGAGATGTTTGTGTAAACTGGGTGCAAGCCGTCCAACAATGCTTGGCTGACAGCAGGTTGTGTAACTGGGAGCAGAGGCAGATCAGCTGGTGCAGGGGCTGGAGAGCCAGCCTGGCTAAGCAGTGATCCCAAACAAGAGCCAGGGAGGCCAGCAGGGCCATGCATGGCTGTGGGGCAGCAATAACATGGGGCTGGAGTGGGATGCAAGGAGAGGCTGAGACATCCCCCTGCTGCAAGAAGTTCCTAGTGCAGAGCACACTTCTCAATGATAAATCACTGAAGAGTTGAGCCATACTGGCCCTGACTAAGGAGTTCAGTCTGTACAATTTGTCTGAGAGAGGGTAAGGGATCACCAGATATTCACCCAAGAAACTCTTACAGACCAAGGAGAATCAATCAGATGATCACAGTGGTACTTCCTGACTTGAAATCTGTGACACAGTCATATTCGTACTGCAAGACACATGCACTTGGCTATGGTCCTGGAATAACAATTGGAATGCTAGTTATTGAATGTAAACGAGATAGTTCAAATTGGCTAACAGAACCTATGAAAACTTTAAGTCAGCAGCACGAAATCTAAACAAATGTGATTGACTCTTTGTGACAGGAGTTCCTGCAGCCCATTATGACAAGAGTTGAAATCTGGATAAGCAAAAAAAAAACGCCAGCCAAACCAAACCTCATACTTTACACTGGCAGAGTCACAACAACTAGTGGGCACAGACACACTTCAGATAAGTCAGTGTGTTCAGATCCTTTGATCGCAGCTGTTTAATAAGCTAAAATCTCTATCCTAAAGAAGTATGGGTTTCATAACATGATGCAAGGAATGGTCCATATATTTTATTTAACAAACAACATCTGACATTCAGAGACTCTAGAGAAAGCAATATTAAGCAGAAAAACACAAGTACAAAACACTGTATATACTTCTACGAAAGATTTCAAGAACAAAATCATAGAATCATGGAATGCTTGGAGTTGGAGGGACACTTAAAGGTCATCTGGTCCAACCTCCCTGCAGAGAGATCTGTGCAACTAGTGAGGTCCCAAGTTTGCAGAATAGTGAAATTTTTAGCTGAGAGAACCATGAAAACATCATTGCCCATTAGAAAAAAAACGATGTATGACAAAATTGCACATGAGCACGTTTTGTGAGGACACCAAATGACATTGCTCCTATACTGAGGCATTCAGAAGAACAGGGCATGTTAAACAAAAAGAAAAGTCAACCTGTGAGATACATGTTGATAACTAAAAAGGTTTGGAAAAGTATAATACATGCCAGCCACAAAGTATAGAGACATTGCCCAGCCCTGTCAATAGCTTCTACCAAAGCAATCACAGAAAGTTTTGGGTTGAAGGGACCTTTAAAGGTCATATAGTCCAATACTGCTGCGGTCAGTAGGGACATCTTCAAGTAGCTACAGTTGCTCAGAGCCCCAGACAATCTGACCTGGAATGGTTCCAGAGATAGTACATCTACCACCTCTCTGGGCAACCTGGGCCAGAGTCTCACCATCTTCAGTGTAAAAAATTTCTTCCTTATATCTTGTCTAAATCTCCCTCTTTTAGTTTAAAACCATCATCCCTTGTTGTGTCACAACAGGCCCTGCTAAAAAGTCTGTCTCTATACTTTCTAGGCACCTGTTAAGCACTGAAGGGCTGCAATAAGGTCTCCCTGGAGCCTCGTCTTCTCCAGGCTGAACAACTCCAACTCCCTCCACCCGTCCTCACAGCAGAGGGGTTCCAGTCCTCTGCTCCAACAGGTCCATGCCTCTCATGTGCTGAGGATTCCAGAGCTGAACCCAGCACTGCAGGGGAAGGACCTACCCACAGAGAAGTAACCCAACAGAAGCATTTGCCATCCTCTATTAATTTCAGTCAATAAAAAGACTAAAATCTCATAGAATGAAACAACTCAAGAAAAAAACAACAGTGCATACAAATAACATTAATTTGAGTGATATCACCTGGTTTGAGTGCTTGGGGTTGTGTTTTTTAAAGACAAATTGCATTGCCAGCAAAACTTAGGATTGAAGATCCATTTGGTTCAATGCAAATTAAACAAAACAGTTCTTTATTCAATAGATAATTTTACATGGATAATTAAACATGGACTTAGAAAGAATATATTCTTCCCCAAAGATGAATAACTTTAGTGAGTAAAGTTAACCACCTATAAAGCAGAAAATAGGTGACAGTGAAAAGCTTGACTGGTAGTCAGAGAAAAATGAGCTGGGCACCCTGCCTAGTTTTTTTATGATTTTAAAACACTTTATAATTATTCTTTAAACTTTCCAAAATTCAGGTATTTTATCTCTCCTTAGAGATTTTCCTATTAATCAAGACCAACCAATATGCCCTTTTAAGATTGCACGTGCTGGTCTCTCAGAAGTCCCTGTGGCTTGCATACCATAAAAGCTTTTTCATAGTATGAAACAACAGCTTAATTACTAGTGAAGGAGAACCAACAACTGGAGTAGGAGAACAAACAACTGGTTTTATCACCACCAGCAATCGACACTGGCTGTAAAGAATGGAAATCCTGGAAATGTGCTTCCCACAGTCCCCACGATAAATGACAGGTGAGTACACAGAAGGGTTTCATTGGTCAATAAGTTATTGTTCAGTTGTGGGGAAAAAATGAAAGCACAGATGTTTGCAGAGCAGACAGACAAAAAAGTAATTCAGTATTTACCCACATATCACAGGACATTACTAGTAATTGCCCTATTCTGGGACAGAAAAATACTGTGGGATATATCCTTGCAGCAAAACATTCAAGACTGTTACTGACATTAAAAGAAAACCAGGTTCTGTAAAGAAGTTCTTACTCATGTTAATACTAAACACAGTTACTTGACACAGATGCCCACAGCATTCTCCTAAAGAAATTAACTGCTCTTGGCTTGGATGGGCACACACTTCGCTGGATTAAAAACTGGATAGATGGCTGAGTCCAAGGAGTTGTGATCAATGGAGTTCAATGCAGTTGGCAGCCAGTCACGAGTGGGGTCCCACAGGGCTCAGTCCTGGGGCCACTCCTGTTTAACATCTTCATCAATGATTTGGACGAGGGGATAGAGTGCACCCTTAGTAAGTTTGCAGATGACACCAAATTGGGTGGCAGTGTGGATCTGCTTGAGGGAAGGGAGGCTCTACAAAGGGTTCTGGATAGGCTGGATTGCTGGGCCAAGGCCAATTCCATGAAGTTCACTAAGGCCAAATGCCAGGTGCTGCACCTTGGCCATAGCAACCCCCAGCAGTGCTCCNTGGAACAGGCTGCCCAGGGAGGTGCTGGAGTCCCCATCCCTGGAGGTGTTTAAGAGACAGGTAGATGTTGTGTTGGGGGGCATCATTTAGCAAGTTGATGGGGTTAGGACAAAGGATGGACTTGATGATCTTCAAGGTCTCTTCCAGCTGGAACTGTTCTATGATTCTATGATAACTGTTCTATACTAAGAGCTAAAAGCCAGCTTTAGCTTTGCTAAAGTCAAGAAAAAACACATCCACTGCCTTCCCCTCATCTATCCATCTAGTTATGCCATCATAAAAAGCTATCAGATTAGTCAAGCATGACCTCCCCTTGTAGAATCCATGTTGACTATTCATGATAAGCCTCCTCTCCTCCAAATGCTTGGAGATGGTGGCAAGAACAAACTGTTCCATCAGCCTTCCAGGGATGGAGGTGAGGCTGACTGGCCTAGAGTTACCCGGGTCATCTTTCTTGCCCTTTTTGAAGATTGGAATAACATTGGCCTTCCTCCAGTCCTCAGGCACCTCTCCCTTTCTCCAGGACCTCTCAAAGATTATGGAGAGTGGCCTAGCAATGACCTCTGCCATTTCCCTCAGCACTCTTGGGTGCATCCCATCCAGGCCCATGGACTTGTGGATGTCCAGTTTGCTCAATACCACTCAGCCTGAGCCTGGGTGGCAGCAGGCAGCTTCACCCTCCACTAGCACAGCATCACACGTTTTCATCTCAGACTATAGAGTGACCACGTTCATGCAGAAAGGCAGCTCATGAACACTCACGGATGCAATAATATGAGGCTTAGGCTGAGAATGGCAAACTGTCACCAAGAATCATTTTAAAGCTTCCTGGGGAAGTGGTGATGTATGTGTTTTGCAGAAAAGGCTTTTACTCACTATTTCTGAAGATACACAGTGTCTCCTTTGTGAAACTGCACTAAGAAGAGATTTCAAGAGTCTCTGCATGTGCATTCATGAGTCTCCTTTATAATATTTTCATCTCTTTAAACGAAGTATTAAAAAAATCCCACTTCATGTTTGACTTAATGCTTTTATAATTTATTTCTTTACACATTTTCTATAGAGACTTCAGCAAAACTTGGATTAATGCAAAGTATGGCAAAGGGGATGAATGAATTCAAGTCTGTGAGGCTAAATCAACTCATCAGTAGAGTGATCAGAAATGTCACATCATCCAATTGTGCCCAACAACTTGCCCAATTCCTCCCAACAAATCCTTTATGTGTAATTGCATAGTAAATTCAGGTAAGATATCATGATAAATAGCACAAACAAGGCATGAAAATACCTTAAAAGCTTACATAAGAGGGCAGGGCTGTCTGTAAAACTCATTGGCACTCCAAGGCCACTCACTCACTGGCAAGTGACTATACACAACCTCAAAGCATTGGTTCCAGTTTTAGTCCACAAAACTGAAATCAGGAACATTAGTTTGAGCTTTCTTTTCAGCTCACCCTGATGTGCAGGCTAGGGGAGATGTACAAAGTAGCTCAGAGAACACATGAAAACAATCACTGCGCAACTGGGCAGCTGTTTATCCTAGTGTGCACACACAGCTCTCCATCCATGGGCTTCAATGGGAGCTCATTTCTGAGCCTTCACACTAGTTTCCCAAAGGAAAGCTTTATTACAAACGCCATGCAGTGTGCATTAGTGCTCAGCTCTCAGCCACGCCAGCACCACACAGCATTTTAGAGATGCTAACTTGGCCAGGTCACAATTTTGCAAGATGAGACAGATGCAGGGAGAAATCACAGCCAGTCTGGACTCATTTGGACTGTCCTCTTCTGCAGGATGTCCACATAGGACTAACCACATACATGGGGTGCAGCTGGCCAGGCCCCACCCTGTAAGCCTAGGCACCCAGAACCTGCTGAATTTACTGTGTATGAACATCCTGACTAACACACACCCACTTCAGAGTTAGTCTGAAGGGAGACTGGTCACTTGCCTCAGTTCCCCTCAGCATCCTGCAGTCAAGGCCTCCATTTTCCAGGCAAAAATGTATGAACTGAGAAAGGGGAGAAACCCAAGGAAACCTGGACACTTGACAGCACTACTTGTCTTGCATGAAAGCATACAAGAGCTCTATTTTCTTCCTTCTGCTGGTAACCACACCCCCAAGTCCTCAATCCTATAAATCATGACCCTGTTAGAATGCCAGGCAGCACCAGATTGGACATCTGATGCTTATTTGACTTGTTTAACACCATCTGCCTTTGTGCGCGCAAGAACAGCTCAAGTCACAGAGAAGCTGCATGACTCTCCAGAAGAGCACTGGTGGAAGTGATTCATGCCATCATTAAATAGTGTTCCTGTTCTGTTAACAGAAGCACAAGGACCCATTTTTGGTTAAGAAAACACTGTCAAGGTCCATTGGTTTAATTTTATCCCGAAATGGGAGCATATGGAAAATCATCCCATAGGGATCAGTGGTATTCTCCTGAGCAGATGTTCTTGCTATAGGGAACATTTAGAAGGAAAGCAGGTGTGATTGATGAGAGGGTTCACAACCATAAACCTTTGCCACAGCAGGAACACCATCTCCATTCAATTATGGCACTACCTCAAGGCTTTAGAAGAAAAAAGCAACTATCACACAACTTTGACAGAAAGACAGGAAGGGAGGAGGGCAAACATTTTGTGTCCTTATAGAAACAATACTGTATACTAAAATAATGCCTAGTAAAAAAAGCAATAATCTTTCCAATAAAGAGTTATGTCACAAAAAACCCTCCAACATAAAGATACTACAGAAATCAATTTAGAGCTTATTTACCACTATAACAAATCAGATTAGTTTCTCTTTTGTTATTATGACTGTCTCCCTTAACCAACCTTAAGTTAATAACCAATGATTTTTTCTAGTCCATTTACTTGGTTGCTTCACTAAGTTTGTCACCAGCCAGTAATAAGAGACCTCTCAAAAGATGGGGCTTTGTGGAAACCTCAGTTTTTAGCCTCAGCCAAAAATGACACATAAATGCTTTGCTGCTTTTGAGATTTCAGTGCTGCATTTTTCCTCTAATATGACCCAAAACCCACCATGCATGTTCTGACAGTACGGACATCAGCTCTGAATTTTCAGATTATGCTGAGCAGAACC
This sequence comes from Bucco capensis, assembly GCA_013396975.1. Taxonomy (NCBI): domain Eukaryota; kingdom Metazoa; phylum Chordata; class Aves; order Piciformes; family Bucconidae; genus Bucco; species Bucco capensis. Next base: position 5,745 of record VWZO01004476.1, on the reverse strand, counting down.
TAGCATGACATTTGATACACCATCCTTGGGAAGATGGTGTCCTTACAAACAGTGACCTTGGCAAAGGCTCATAGCCACAGCATTTCTAGAAAGTATCAAGAAAAGGCTCCTTCATTCTGCAGGCTTTGTCATATGATGTTGTCCTAGTTTGAGTCCAAACAAGATATTCCATGCCATACAGGTCATATTCAGTCCTTGAAACTTTGATATCAAGCTTAGGCCTTAGGATCTCTGATATAAGGCCTAAGACCCAAGCAAAACAGGTGCATAATTAAGCTATTAGCACCTGATTAACAACTAGTACATATAAGGAGAGGTTTGGGTCTTTACCTAGCCTGAAGGTTGAGCATCTGAGCCTTGTGAGGATCAAAAACTCAGCTGTGTTCCTACAGGATTCTATCTGCTCTGTCTTCCATCTCAATTCAAGAGTTTCTCCAGTTGCAGGATCCAGTCCCTCAGTCTGAGTTCTGTCTGCTGCAGCATCAGTGGTGACATAGTTACCATCAAGGGAGTTTGGTTCTGGTTTTGTGTGTGTTTATGTGTGTGTGTGTGTGTGTGTGTGTGTGTGTGTGTATATATATATATATATATATATACTTCATTTTCTTGCTATGATTTTCATTAGTTTCAGTTTCATTTCCAATTCACAAGTGTCTCTCTCTCTCTGTTAATTTCCCCTTTTCCTCCCTGGAGTAGGGGAAAAGGGGATAATAGAGAATATCTGTCACTGGATTAGGTGTTGGCCCAGCCCTAACCCTTGACAGATGTGCAGTTATACTTTCAAATTAAGTCACAGAAACAGTGACTGGAAACCTTTTTCCAGCCCTGTCATTTCATAAAGAAAATAAAAAATAAAGGAAAAAGAATTGACACAAGTAGGCTATTTAAAACAGAACCAGAAAAACAGCAGGAAACGTCAACATCTACAGGGAACACACCATTTCCACAGCCATAAAAATGAAGCTCAGTAAATGAAGCAGGACAAAATTAGTTCATGTATGACCCCATCACTTTGGGCTGGAAGGCAAACCCCAGGGGAATGGTGAGATGTCAAAAGCCAGGGCCGTGCAGTGATGCTGCCCACTCCCCTTTCTGGCTCTTTTGGGGCCAGTCCTGTTTGGCATCAAACTGTCCAGTCCATGACCTGGATGTGGGGATTGAGAGCACCCTCAGTAAGTTTGCAGATGACACCAAATTGTGTGGGAGTGTTGATCTGCTGGAGGTCAGGAAGGNGTGGGGTTAGATTGGATATTAGGAAGAAATTCTTTACAGAAAGAGTGGTGAGGCACTGGAACAGCCTTCCCAGGGAGGTGGTTGAGTCTCCATCCCTGGAGGTGTTTAAGAAGCGTGTAGATATGGTGCTCCAGGACATGCTCTAGTGAGGGCAGGGGTTGTGTGGTTTGTTTTTGGGGTTGGGTTTTTGGTTTTGTTTGTTTGTTCGTTTGTTTTGTTTTGGTTGGACTCGGTGATCTGAGAGGTCATTTCCAGCCACAAAAGTTCTGTGATTCTGCTGTGAGGCTTCAGTGTCTGAGCTGCTGAGGCACCATGATCATCTCTGTATGGTGAGAAAGCCAGACAGTTTTTTGCACAGAACAACATTTTGCTTAACAACAGTTTAAACCTTATCTGCTAGCTAAGTGCCATCAGGTTACTGCAATTTATCTCTGCTCTCAAGTTTGAGGCTGCATTGGCATCAGGCAATTGAGTTAGTTTTTGGACACTGAGCCTCCAGCAATTGCCAATAAGTCCAACAAAAATCAAACCTACAAACAAAGGTATAAAAGCACAACCTGAGAGGCATCATAACTCACGAACAGAATGACAGAATCATTAAAGCTGGAAAAGACCTCTAAGATCATCAGGTCCAACTATCAACCCAATACCACCATGCCTCTACATGTCACTAAGTACTGTATCTACATGTTCTTTGAACACTTGCAGGGATGGTGACTCAATCAGTGCCCTGGCAGCCCGTGCCAATGCTCAACCACTCTTTCAGGGAGAAATTTTTCCCAGTATCCAACCTGAACCTCCCCTGGCACAACTTGAAGGCATTTCCTCTTGTCTTAACACTAGTCATCAAGGAGAAGAGATCAACCCCCACCTTGCTCCAACTACCTTTCAGGCAGTTGTAGACAGTGAGAAGGTCTCCCATGAGTCTCCTTCAGGCTAAAACGTTTGACTAGTTTTTGTCAAAAAAAGGTGAGGACACAAGTCATTCCACATGACTTGAAAACATGAGCATACACAGTGTATTGCAGTATCATGGAGACAGGAACAAAGCTGGTAAAATCAGACCTATTTCAGACCGTCATTTTATGTGCTAAATTCCTTCAATGTCATAAGTAAGATAACTATTAATGTTATTATTAGGTTACAGATAAAGCTAGATACACCAAATTTTAGTGTATTGAGAGCCTTTCTTTCTGGTTTTGGTTGGTTTTTTGATTGCTTTTTTGTTTGGTTTGTGGTATTTTGAGGGGGGGTGTTTGTTTTTTAAATATGACTATCTGGAAAACACAAAGCTTTACTTTTACAGGTATATCCAAAAACCAGTGATTCATGCAGTTGCAAACTTGACCTTTTAAAAAATCAGAAGCAGTAATAACATTTAAAAAAGATATTTCCAAATTAAATGGGTTTTTTAACCATTTCTCTCTCCAAAGTTTCCACTTTGCACTAGTATAAGTGCAGGTGTTAGATGAAACCTGAAAATACTGACAATAAGGCTCCTGACTTTTTGGGGAAAAAAGATAAACAATAGCTCAAGCTCTTAGCAGGAAGAGTTTCTTCTTGTGGAAGCCTCCTACATAAGAACTTCCACAGCCAAATGCAGGCCATGACAGATAACCTTGTTCATTAGTTCAGCAACCTTCATCTTAGAACAATTAGAATTCTTGTCATGCCACTCCTAAAGGGAAGCTGTGCTAAAACCTTGTTCCTCCTCTTTGTTTAGTTTGCTCAAGGCCAGCTGGGATACACTGCTTCTGAAGCCAGCTTCATGCTTTAGCCTTCATACCTCTCATCCTTCTAGAAAGTTTTCCCTCCCTTTGCCTTTCTGCAGAATTATACTATCCCCTCTCACTCTGCCAGGCTAACTGAGCCAAAGTCCAGCCTTACTTTATAAGCAAGGTTCTCCATTCACTTAATCACTCTGGTGGCCATACATGACATGTTCTTCCTTCTATCATTGAAGAAGGAAGAACAATGACAAGTTCAATGACAAGTTCAATCATTGCTCCTCTTAGGTGCTTGATTCCTCTGTAAGCAAAACAGGGACAATTGGCTAGGCTATTATTTGCAGTTGCACCATAATCCTTACCCCATCTGAAGCCAGCTCAATGCACTCTTAATGAAATAAACGCAAATATCATTTGCCCAGCTCAATTTAAAGATGACTTAGGACTGTTCCATTTAGGTTGGCTCCTTACCAAACTAAACCAAACCTACATAAAGCATGCACTGATTGAAGTAACAGTGCTCACTGGACTCACCCTATCAATAAAAATGCAAACCTTATCTATGAATATGTGACCAATGCCACAGCATAGAACAAGAGAATTGCAGCAAGTGAGTCTGGAAGTCACCAGAAAATATCTCTAGTCTACTCTCTCGCTCAATGATTTCTTAATTATTCCTAACAGATCTGTACACCAGCTCCAATGAACCTCCCTAGAGAGTATTTGTCAATGCTTAACTGCTCTTACTTGGAAAATTCTCCCTTTTGTCCAACCTACATCTCCCTAGCTTCATTTAAGACCATTAATTATTTGCCTGTACACATTGGGCATGAAGAATCATTTCTTCAACTCCTCCTTTAAGTAGGCTTCTGGGTTATTTTTTTCAAATACTACTTGTCAGATGCTGTTCTGTTTATCTCAGTCACCTCCTCCTCAGACTGGACAAACCATCTCTCACTACCAGCCATTTACTGGAGACCTCTGCTTGCTGTTGGAACCACATGTTGGATTCTGACTAGTCCACGTCCTTCTGGAAGTGAGATGCACGAAGGGGATCACGCTGGACAGAATGCTGTTAGTTGGCCAAGGGAATTGTCCAACCTTATACATTGAGATTGGGAGACTGAGGAACATCAGTTGAAAGCAGCGCTCATGGTTCACAACCCCCCAGCTGATACCTATCCCTACTTCTGGGAAGAGCAGAGACTCAGTAGGTATTTCATAGATACTTAGTTGAAGCTCAATCTGCAGAATAGACAGCATTTCAGTGGTCAGCAGCCAGTTGGAGTTAACATTTAGTTTACCCACAGGATCTGGAAAACAACACTGTAAACCCATTTTCTGGAAAATCTTGCCGGTATCTTGGCACACTTGCTCTGCCTCAGAACTACTGGACAAGGCACCCCAATTACAGGAAAAATCCAGAAAAGCCTATGGGCACTGCAGTACTGGGATATTAATCTTTAAATAGAAACAGCTTTTCACGAAGGCGTGAAAAGGCCCATAAATCCCAATTAGATGCAACCCTAAACCAATACCTCAGAGGGGACTGTGCTGCTCATTCTCACTGGGGCATCCTCCTTCCCGAGCAACTGTGTTCACAACCGTAACAATCTGGGCAAGCCCACTCCTTTGCATTTCCCCCCAGCACCCCTGCTTTGTGTGTGTGAGATGCTTACTTTCATTTCCCACTACAGCAAGGCAGGTGACGAGTCCAACAAAAAAGGTGCTGGTCAGAAAAGCAGCTGAAGAGCAGCACAGATCCTGTGTCACACCAGAAAGGCAGAGAAGAGGGCTCAGAGCTTCTCCATGATTCACTGCAAAGGTAATGCATTAGCAAGGGGAAAGGGTAATTCCAGCAAAATGTTACCCAGAGGGACGAAATCCTCCAAGCCCCATTTCACATTAAAGAATCAAACCAGCTTCAGTTCAGGTGAAGGAGCAAGGACAGGATTCAGAGAGAGGGCATAGGAAGGCATCCCTGCTCTGCCTGCGCACTGCCCACAGTCCTAATGTCTAGGCTTTTCTCGCACTACACAACTACCTTATCTCCATTTATCTCAGCCTCTCATTCCTCTCCTCCCTCCATGCCCTGCTGAGTCCCTGAGTCAACCCTCTCGCAAGCATCTATCTGTGCAGTTCAGCTTTCCTCGGAGTGCCTTCTCAATTTTCTGCTGTGCTGACATTACATCATCCCCTCCTTACCTCCCAGGAAAAGAACAACAAAACCATATCAGTGCAACCTGATTTCAAACAGTAGCCAAATTCCACCTGACACCAGCTGGGTGTGTGTCAGGTTGAAGGGCACAGTTTAGCCCATAAGTGTACCCCACCCACAGGTGAAGCAGCAGGGCAAAGCCTGACAGACAGAGGCGATGGCGGTCACTCCTCTAAAGACCTGCATTAACTCTTTCCTGAATTGCATTTTCCTTCTGCTGAGCCTAAAGAGTAGTGAATATTATGCAAACATTCGGGGATTAAACCAACAAAGTCTGGAATAATCACATTCCCCTGGCTTTGTGAGGCGGTGTTCAATGCCCTGCCTGCCTTTCCAAACTGCTCACATTTTAGTTGTCCTACAATTTGCAGGCAGACAACAGTTCTTCTTGTCCTTTATATCCCTGTTACGTAACTGTGCCTCCCCACACAGACAAATCTCTCCAATCTGAGATATAACCACATTTTCCCATGTACACTCATGGCAATTTTGAGAGAAAGGAACATTAGGAACTCAAGTCTCGTGAATCATCATCTTTTGCCTTCACAGTATCACAGTATGTCAGGG
>VWZO01004475.1:1105-14507 GCA_013396975.1 Bucco capensis | reverse complement strand
TTTTCCTAGTAATAACCATTGCTAGGTATTACCAAGTCAAGTGCCAACCGCTTGTGTAGCTCACCTATAAAAACTTAAAAGGGGAGAGCATCCTCCTTTGCACCCTTCCTTCACCCCCTCCCTTCAGGAACTGCTTCACAAACTGCTCTGTACCTGTTTGCTCAAGTCCTGTTCATTCACATTCCGTGACGCTCACACTCCCTAGGTCTGGTTAATATGGGAGATTCACTCAGCTGTCTTCTCTTGAGCAGTGAACTCAGCTCCACCCCTGCTTCACCCCAGTAGGTTAGCCCAAAAGCTGTGCCCCCCCAGCGACCGGACAGAACAGATCCAGAACACATGACATGCAGCCCTGGAGCCGGGAATTTAAAGCGGCACCCCGAAGTTTTACCTTGCCCGTAGTTCAGGGCCTCTCAGTGCCAGTTCACCACAGCTAGGTAGTGAATGATGGCACATTGCAAGGGCTCAGTACTGGGACTAGTCCTGCTTAATATCTTTATCGATAACCTGAGGTGCTGGAGCATGTCCATGGGAGGGTAACCGGATTGGCGAAGCGTCCAGAGCACAAGTGTTAGGAGTGACTGAGGGAACTAGGGTTGTTTAATCTGGAGAAGAAGCTCAGGGTGGAAATTCGTGCTCTCGTCAACTACCTTAAAGGAGCACATAGTGAGCTGCAGAGGAGGTTCACCTTGGATATTAGGAATTTCTTTACTGAGAAGGTTATCAGGGATTGGAACAGGCTACCCAGGGAGGTAGTGGAATCACCCACTGTCCCTGTAACTGCTCAGAAAATGTGTAGATGTGGTGCTTGGAAACATGGTTTAGTGGTAGGCGTGGTAATGTTTGGTGGACAGTTGGACTTGATCTTAGAGGTCTTTTCCAACCATAATAATTCTATGGGTCTACAATTTTGTGTTCTTCTGCACTGCTGCACACCTGCATGTGCTACGATAAACCATTTCCATTGTTTCAGTAATCTAAACATTTCTAAAGCACTGCAAGTTTTCTTCACAATCTATTTTCTTGTTCTGAAGTGTTGCACTGGTGTTATCTCAGGCATTTCAGTCACAAATGCACTATTGCCAGATGCAACTACCAGGGCAAAAATGAAATATTTCCATATGTATTGATAAAGAAAGAAAATCTACCAAAATGAAGCTTTCTGATTTCTGACTTCCATTACTGACTACCAAAAAACAGCAAAAAAAAACCCCAAATACCCCTCCCAAACATAAAATAGAAAACAACTGATGAAGAGGGATATATATCTGAAATATTACAGTGGATTTGCAATGCATGTTAATTAAGCTCTTCAGCTTCAGCTTTTCTCCTCAAACTGCTCATAAAGTAACAACTTGAATCAGAAAGCAACAATGTACTGGTTGAGCTGATAATACCTTTTCTCTATAACTATTGAGTAGACATGCCAAGTGGCTGATGCAGCCAACATTGACAGTGTAAAAATTCATTGGCCTCAACTTTGAGAACACAAACCATCTACTCTGAGCACAGCTCTGTGAGCTGAAGGTTGGAGTATTGTTCACTTGTGTGTCTGCTGTATACTGAGGACTCCAAGAAAGCTTACAACACCACAGGTGGGTTTGGGTCATAGACACTGTTCAGTCTTCATAGAAGATAAGTCTGTCCATAAAGCCTTTTTGTTCCTCAGAACTCTATTTACCTACAAACTAATATATATATAATATGTTACAGCCATATTATGGCAGAAAACAATGTGAGAAACTTTGTATGCTCTTCAGCTTATATTTTCCAGGTCTAAAAACTATTTTTTGATTTGTATCATTTTGTGATGTGTATTGGTGCACACTGCTTCCCCCTCATACTGCCTCTTAGTATTCAGTGTCATTAGTTGATACGTTTACCATTACTTGGTGTTAAAGATTCTGCACAATTATTCTTAATTTTATGATGCCTATCTTCTGAAAGCAAGATGTAAATATGCAGCTCTAAGTCCTGTAATGTGCAGTGCATCCACATTAGCTTGAAGAATAACTAGTAGATGCTAAGCAGGTCTGTTGAAAGGAGATATGACCATTGTTTTCTGGTCATTTCTTTATGCTAGGAAAGGACTGAGACTCCTTAGTGTAGACCTGAGAGGGGAATAATAGTTACAAAGAGGCAGAACCAGTGTTAATATCTTGTGAAGACATTAATCTCCGTATTTCAATGTATGAGCTAGAACTGAATGTAAGAGAATTATTTTAAACAGTGAAATGCAGGTTCCCTAGGGATGATTGAGGGACTTCTGTCATTAGCAATATTGTGGTAATACATAAATGAACTTACTGGAAATCATAACATTTAGCAATGAAATGAACTACTAGTTTTCCTAGATTTTTGCTTTTTGTCCCCTGATTTTCCTCTTTCAGTAATGGCAGCTGTCCCCACATCATCTCTAACTTCTCTGTTGCAGCTCTCCTTCATTGTGTCTGCATCCTCAGCTTTATTGCTTCCTCAGTACCCCAGAGAGTCCCTCTCCTTCATCCAGATCACTAATCTTCACAAAACTCCAGTGGGTAAAACATGATGGAGACTATACCTCTCTGTCAAATTTGATTTAAATTGGTCAACAGATAAAGAAGATGTTGAGGAGGTCTGGCAAACAGAGTGATTGCACAAGCCTCATTTTCTTAGGACACCAAGCTAGAAGGTAGTAATATATCAAAGATAGATAATGGGTCTAAATGTAAGGATGGAATAGATTGTTCTGTTCAGAATAATACAAATAAATTAACAGAGATTTATACTTCTTAAGAACTGCGCCAGTAGGTGAAAACACAATTACATATAGACAAACAAACTTGAAGGCAAACTGAGGCAGGATAAGACAGAACCAAGACAAAGGGCTATGATCAATCTTTTCTGAATGCTTGCATAATGTAAGTCATCAAAATTTTCTCAGTAATTCCTACAGAGAAGCTTATTATTTTCTGTACTTTGTAATTGAAAACTATCAGCTTCAATAATTTGTGGCTGAGTTATAACATATCTTTCAGAAGAACATTCAATTTAAAGCTGATGACTAATGAACGAATTCCCCTGTGTTCCAATGATTTGTTGGAGTCACTGTTAAGGAGTTGAATTATATTTGTAATTTATGCTTCTTTCAAAATTCGTATGTATTTGTCTTCCCATTTAGAAAGTTCTCTAGAGTTGGAGACCTGTGCAGGTGTTGGGAAACTATGTTCAAATGGTCTGCTAATCTTCTTTAGCCACTGGTTTCAGCAAGAAGACGGCTTGATAGTTCAGGTTCTATGAGCTATGCTTAAATGAAAATAGGCTTGGCTGAATGTGCTTAGCTGAAAATAGAAAGGAATACATCAATATAGACTCTTCTGTATTTCTCAGAGTTTTCTTATAGGCTATGTTGCATGTGAAAAAAAGAGTCCATCTTAAAATTAAAATCAAACTGTGAGTTTTACTATGAGTGGTTACAGTTTTCATATTGACTACTTTGGTGAGGAGATGTTCACAGGTAATATCTTAGATCAGTAGTAACAAATGGGAAATTTGCTGGCAGTATTTGACTTAAGGAATAGAATTTTAAAGCTGAACAAATACAAGGAAGCGCTTTCTACTCATATTCAGGACTGAATTTTTTGATTCATCTATGACTGAATCTTCTGTGTTCTGCTTCTAAGAATACTGACGTACTCAAGTATTGCTGTGCAAATACTGGGAAAACACATGAGCTTTTTTTTTTTTTTGAGCTTAAGCATGCCAATATTTGCTGAAAGAAAATTATAACAAGAATATTGCAATGTAAAACTTTAGGTACACATAGTAATGTTTAGTTTCAGAATTTGTTTAGGCAGAGCCTGTTAAAAAGAAGAGTAAGGCAACGAACACACAAAGGACAGACTGCCTGCTGCCTTTCCATTTTATTATAAAATGCAACTAGATGTTTCAACCTACAATCTTGTCTAAAATAAAAATTGTGAATCTAAGGACCAGAATTACTCGGGAGATGCAGTAAAGTCTGTCAACTTGGGGTTCCTTCTTGTGGAGTTAAGGATGGCGTCAGCTAGTGCAAGGAAGAAAAGGTAAAAATAAAACTGAGCAGCTCAAGATCTTTTATCCTACTTGTTATATGTTCAAATACTATTTTTCATTCTAGAAATCAAAGAGTTCACTTCTGTGAGAGGTGTGAGGGGTAGTGGTTTTGTTTCAGTCAGGCAGTCTTAGGAAACTTGAGTACTTGTGTCACTTCTAAAATCTGTAAATAAAAATGTTGCAGATGTTTACGCAGTTTTATTCTTCCAGCACACAAGAACAGTCATTAGGTCAAACAAAAAACTCTTTTCTGAGGTTCAATGCATCCAGACCAAGTTGGATTTCATGTAGTTGATCAAAACACCTCTTTCACGCACTGAAATAAGTTCAACCAGAAAAAAAACCCAACAAAACAACAACCAAAAACCATCCATCCTGCAGAATGAAGAAGCAAATCTGTATAGTTCCTGTTGAAGTGATAAGGCCAGTGAGCTTCAGATCTCATCACTTACTGTATAAGAGTGTATCTGTAATATGCATCATAGGAGTGGAGTCTTTTAGGAAAATAGTTTGACATAGGTATTTTAAAAAATGGAGGTTTAAACTCTATGGCAAAAAATACTGATATACAGCAAAAACTGTTTCCTCTATGAAAACTTATCTTTGTCTGTAATTACACTGTGATCTAGAGAAAGCAGTCACTGGAGTAATAGGCCCCTACTACTGCTGAAATGTTTAATGCAAACCTAAGATTCTTTCTTTGGCCAAAATAGTTCTTTCCTGCATTTTACCACTGAAAGCAAAGAGCCCAGTTAAAAACAAAACAGAGCAAACTTGTGAAAATTGAGTACATATGCTAAAACAAAAGAACAGGAAACAAGGCTGTATAGTGAATGCTGTTGTATTTTCTCACATTCTTCCAGGTACTGTTGTGTTGCTGATGCCACCTAGAAAGATATTGTGGATGCAACAAAACTATTAATTACTTCCAAGGCATGTGAAAAAAAAACTTTAATGACAACCTCTGCATCTAAGCAGCTGTTGATATTTCATTCAATTGTCATTTACTGCATACCAATACAATTGATATAATCAGACCCTGGACTGCAGACATGCTCAGAATAAATATTATTTTTAAAGACGAACACTGTTGTTTCTCTGTTTTGTGTTATCTAAGAACGATAAACATTCATTAGCTGCTGTCTGTGGTAGAATTTGCTGTAAAAATGACCATGTCAATATTTTTTTAAAAATTAAAATCTGCTATTTTCCTCAACAAAAAAGAATTTTTGCCACCGATTTTCTTTTTACAAGGAAGAAAACAGCAGAGCCTATTCTCTCTAGTGTATGCCCCATTTCCTTGCACTTTCTTTTCCAGTGCCTGACTCTCATCACAGATGAGATCCCTTTCTGAGGGTAAGCCAGTGTTTGCTGCTGGTAGTGTGGGGATAGGTGTGCTGATGAGCCAAATAATATTGAGTGGTCATCAGCTATTGTTAAGTGTGTGCCACTGCTTGCTTGTTTCACATTTCCACTCTGAAACAGAGATTTGGTGTTTTCTTTTCCATCTAGGTACTGTTTTTCACAGAATTAATGCAAAGTCAGTAATTTCTGAAATCTCTCACTCTATCAAATTAACTTGAAAATGGTCAATTACTGCACAAAAGAGCAAATATAGGAACCAGCTACAGCCATGCAAGAAGCATGATTACACAAACTGAATTTATTTAGAAAGCCAGTTATACCAAACTATGTGTCATTGGTTTTATTATCTTTCTACATCTTTTTCTTCTTTTTTATTTTATTTTTTTCAGTTTTTATTGTATTATATCTTAGTTGATGCAGAATAAGGAATAAAGTTTTAGAAAAATTTTATCAACTAATCAACTCACTATGCAAATATGCCAACTTTTTAGCATTTCATCAGTTTTTGCCCTGTAACAAGATTTTCCATCGTTGTTTTTAATAAAAATTCTACTTCTGTTTCTCCCATCTATATTTTGTGCTGATGTTGAGATTTGTTTCCCATGCTTCTGATAACAAAGCAAAAATCTAGAAGGATTCTTTATTACTGTAAAGTACCTCTCAAATGAGCAGGTATGTTTCACTTCTTCGTTTTTCTCTTTGGCCGCCTGAAACAGATGTGAGTGGAGCTGCCATGTTTGTGGAAGAGAATAACAATTTCTACATCACTTACAAAAAAGGCTGTTCTTGAAGTAATCCTTCCTAAAAATTGATGGTATATTGCTGAACACTCTTATTTTTAGCTCGGCATGTGAGCATTATGGGTGCAGGAATATCCTTTTTTAAGTCCCTAGGAGATATGTGCATTCTACCCTGCTTAGATGATGGGCAAATATTACCTTGATGCTCAAGATAAAAATACTTGTGGAATCTCAGATGTTACTCCTGTTTCAGACATATATGAAAGAAAAGAATAATGAACAAGTCTACAGACCCTGTTGAGATGTTAGAGGAACAACTGTGATATGGGCAGTGAATCTTATGACCTTGAGTCTGCCGACTGACTTCAAAGCAGTGCAGAACCAGAAACAATAATAATATATTTCCCTCTCATGCCCTACTAACAAGCTATGTTGGATAAAAGTTCCTATATACTTCTGGGAGTCTTGTGGCAGTAATTTGTACATTCTGGTGGAAGTGTACCTCCTATTTCTTAATACTTGCAGTGTGAACTTTTTTCATCAAAACTACTGGGCAGTCTTTCAGTTCGTATAAAAAGGACTCACACAGCTTTCCAGGGCATGTCATGGTTTGTCTACCTGACGTGGCTGGAAGGCTATGTTATGACTTCTTTTGGCAGTTAACAAAAAGCTATGCCAGCAAGCTACAACCCGTAGGAAATATAGCTCAAACCATCCTTTGCTGAGTGATGAACTTAGAGTTTGGTAATATAATTGGCACATCAGTTTGTTCTCCACAAGACAATGATAGCATAGGAATGCTACCTTAGTTTGGCTGAAATATTTCAGAGTTGGATGCTAGTAATAAAGATTAAAACACAGATACAGACATCTTATTTTAATTCCAAGAAAGCAATGCAATGTTTTTAAGATACAAACTGAGTCTTTCTGGAAACTTAATTTAAAAAGCTGATGTTAAACATAAGGTATATGGAAAGACTAGATGTGACTCAAACTTTTTTTTGTTAAACTCACTTTTCATTTTGGAAGTGCCAATTATTTCATTGTTCCTGAGAAAACATCATCAAACCAGAACTGCAAGTACCAGTAAATCAGGCTTTACTGTAAAACATTGTATTTGAAGTGACTCATCTGACACATGGTGACTTACTTCTAGGAAGTGTATTACTAATTTGGTGCAGAAAAATGGCATGAAGTTTTGATATTGGATTGTCTTTATCTGCTGCCCTTCTGTAACTTCAACATAGCAAATGACCCCAAATCCACAGCAGTGTTAATAGCAGAACTAAAACAGTCTAAGCTGAAAAGCTTTTGTTTGCTGTATTTGGTAATGCAGGTCTCTTCCATATGTGCAATATAGGAGCAGAGCTCCTGTTGCTACAATGGAAAACAAGGAGAGACTTTCTGAATGACAGACAATACTTTGGAAGGACTTTCAATTTAGTAGTATGTATAAAAAAAGCTGTTGAAGGGTCAGCTTTTCTGGTTTTACTTTGTGAGTTCTGCAAGTTTGCTGTTACTCTGTGCTTCCCTGTAAAATGACTTACCTACTGTTCACACACAGAGAGAAAACTTTAAATTTGCTAAATCTGATGGGCTGTGTATCAAGACTAAGGTGACAGCATGTCTGAGATGACACAGTTGACCTCTTGCAGGGTATAATTCTGCATTCATTTTCTGAGCTCTGCATTCTCCCTTACTAATAGCCCCTTGTCTCTTTTGTGCTGTCCTAGGAGCTATATACTCCGTGAGAATTTGGTTTAGTACATAAATGTATTTCGTATATTAAACTCAAATACGATGGGTTAATGTCTACAAGCATGCTGCTATATTTACAGATGTGTCTGCAAAGGTGCAGTTATTTCTAGAGGCATACAGGTGCATTGCATGTAGCAGAGAATGAGATAAGCTTGGATTCTCCTAGAAGAGAATAGAGAAATGAAACTGGTTGCTTTCCTTTGGAAGTAGTTTATGGGATTAGTTTCTGTGGAGTTTGCAAGCAAAGAACAGACTTGATGAACCCAAATGCATCTAGTCCCTCTTACCCCTGGATACTTTGTAAAAAGTACAGACAACTCTGTGCTTCTGTACTTTGTCAGTGCATTCCAGTAAGCAGTTGAGTCCTTGGGAGACTGACGGTATGGATGAGTGGAGGAGACTAGCTCTCCTAAATTTTTATTTCTGTAGGGTGAGATTACATATGGATGTGAGGTTTTTGCAGCGGAGCAGCCATTTTCAGCAAGGTAGGTTATTAATCAGCTTCCTGTTGTGTGTAGCTTTGTCTGAGCATTGCTGCTAAACCAGACTCTCATTCTGAGGGGGGACCTGCCATAAGCAAGCCACTACTCTGCCAAGCTGCTGTGACTCAATCTGCCTCATACAAACACCATCTTTTCTTATTTCTGTCTCACTGAGAATAAATAGATCATTGAAGAGAGTAGTCATTGCTTTAAACACACTTACCGATGTTCTTGTGCAGCCAGCTGTAATCTTGAGGCAGAAGCCACTCACACTTGGCTAGTTGCTATTTAAAAACTGCAAAATGCTAAAGCTGTAGAGATGCTGCATAGGGATCAGCTGCTTGCTACAACTTAGATCTTGTGTCAGCTGGTAAATGTTTGGCATGCTCACAGCAGTTAAGTACAGGGAAATGCTTCATTAAGTTAAATATTTTTTGCTTAGCTGCCCACACAGCTTTCTAATTAATTGAAGAATCCTGCAACTAACACTATAATGGTCCTGCCCTTTTCTAATGAAATGCCCTTTGATACCATGCTTCTACTCTGAATATCATCCACATTGAGTTATGGTCCCCAGGTAGTTGTCCCTAGGGCCTCAAGGGACCTGAGTCTTTGATGTTTGATCACCCAGCCCATTCAAAGACATACAATGAAGGAAATGTTTTTCTAGCAGAAAAAATGCATTGTCACCAGTGTTATCAGGCTATAAGCCAGGTGACAAAGTAGAGGGATCAATGCTTTCCTTCTTGCTCTTCCTCTTTCATGTTCTAGTTCCATGACTTAATCCATGTCCTTTCCTTTCAGCTTCTCTCATAAACTTCCTCAAGCTCTCCATAGCACAGAAATCCTTCAGCCGCCTGGAATTGGTGCTGCTTCTGTGCTCTTCCTCTTGGGCAGAGAGCCAGACATATTGGGCTGGTGGGTGCATGACAGGTGCATAAGCTGGAGTGTGGGAAATATGTCACCTGGGATTTCCAGTGGAGATTTCAAGGTATTGCCTTCCAATTGTAACATGAGATGGAAAATGATATTACAGCAGAAAACTTTCTGCAGTTAAAAAGAGCTTCACAAAACCCAGAATTCTATCTTTCCATTTGCAATAGCTGAAAAAATAATGTTCTCTACAAAGATGGCAAAGACTACAAAATAAATGGAGAGAAAAAACACTCACTTCATTCCCTCTGAGATACTATAGTGTGCATTTGCTCAGGTTTGAGTCCCTCTGAAATATTGCATTTTCTCAAGTTTAGAAACTACATCACATGTCACTAATACTGCTAGAGTCTCTCTATTAAGCTAATGACATTCATTGCTTTTTCAGTTTTCTCAAAAAAAGTGCTGTAGTCTAATTTATTTCTCAATTGAGTATTGCCATTGGTGGAAAAAAATACCTTTGAATGTCTGTGAGAATGACTTTCTGTGGTGAGATTTTTTCTCCTGCCAGGAGGCTGTCTGCTCTCCATGATGGTATGAGTTCTCAGTTACCACTGATGTGGTGGATCTCTAGTTACTTTCCTGAATCATTTGTTACTTTGCGTTTAGATTTTATTTTAGCACAAAACAGAAACACACGAGTTTTTCATTTGAGTTATCTGAATCAAAATACCCAACTTTGAGCCCAGTGTAAGGCAATCTTCAAGAATATGGTAAACAACTATAAATGACTGTTGAAGGTAACTTTGAGTCATTACAAAAGCAGTGTGAGATGCCTTGCCACTGCTCCCTCCAAAGGCAATAGCTCCAAACTAAATGCTGTACAGAGATGTTAAGCATAGATGGCAGTGAACAGAATACATATGTTGCTTCAAGGCCTCTCACTTTTCTTCTGATACTGCCTGAAATGATGTCTGCCACTGTGTATGAACTGACTGAGTTCAGGGAAAATGTCTTTAGACTTCAGACTAGTGATGTTTGCTATAATGTTGTTTTTCATGATTTTCATCACGAAACTGTAGCCAGATTGTTACTGCAGAGCTGGCTCCCAGGCGCCATGCAAATCACCAGTTTGTAAAAAGAAGGTTTCTGTGATCTGGCCCTTCTGCACAAGTCTCTTTGTCAGGTAATCACTTCCAGAAACTTATTCTCTGTTCTCCTGGTCTTTCTTTTAGCTTTCTGTCCAAGGCTTTCAACCTAATATAGATGCCTTCCACCNAAGGGGCAATGGTTTTAAACTGGAGAGGAGGAGATTTAAATTGGACATTAGGAAGAAGTTCCTCACCACAAGGGTGGTGGAACACTGGAACAGGTTGCCCAGGGAGGTGGTTGAGGCCCCATCCCTGGAGGCATTCAAGGCGAGGCTTGACAGGGCTCTGGGAAACGTGATCTAGTTGGGGATGTCCCTGCCCAGTGCAGGGGGGTTGGACTAGATGACGTCCAGAGGTCCCTTCCAACCCTAACCATTCTATGATTCTATGATTCTATGAAATGGTGGGCCAGTTCCAACAGTGAAATGCACTTCAATAGAGCAGTATCATGGCTCTTGTGAAGAAGTAATTTGTGATTCAAATTTTGTAGTTCTACTTGTACTAGGAAGTGCTCTGGATCTTCATGTGCTGCATCTTTTGAAGAGTCAACTTCAAAGATGTTCTTGAATCGGGGACTGTTTTATGTGTAAGTATCTGGTAGGTGCTAATGATAAGTTCATTCAAAAACATTTTATTTCTGCTGCAGTGCTATGGGAATAGAATTTCTGTGTTATCATTAACACTCACAATTAGGAAGACTAAGAAGGAATCTAATCCTTGGCACTTCTTAGGTACATTTCAGTGATCAAAAGGGATTGCAGAGATTATGGTTTCTTTATGTCGTGCAAAACATGTCAATTAAATGAATTAGAATCTGAGCAACTCAAGGAAGGCTAGAAGGAGCCTGTCTGTGTACTTTGGGTACAGTTAGAGGGCCATCAGGAAAAGGGCAAGAAGGAGGACCCTGGTAATTTCAGTGCCTTGTAAAATTATGGAAAAGATCAGTCTGGAGGCATTGAAAAACACCTGGAGGGCAACGCAGTCATTGGCCACAGTTAGCATGGCTTCATGAGGTGTAAGTTCTGCTTGTCAAATCTGCATTCCTTCTGTGACAAGGTAACTCAACCAGTTGACCAGGAAAGCTAGTGAATGTAATCTTTTCGGACTTCAGTAAAGCATATGAGACTATTCCTCATAGTATTCTTTTGGACAAAATGTCCAGAGTGCAGCTGGATAAACATGTCATGCAAAGAGTTATAGTGAATGGGATTGTATCAGGCTGGCACCTGGTCACTAGTGGAGTTCTGCAGGGCTCCATCCTTCACCCAGTGCTCTTCAACATCTTCATAAATGACCTGGATGCGGGACTTGAAGAGATAGTAAGTAAGTTTGCAGATGACACTTCTCTTCCTGTTGCCTTATTTTTTCTAAAGCAAGGGTGAATTATTCTTTCAGAGCCTGCAAACCATACAAAGCATCTTTCCACTCCAGGCATGTAATTTAAAGCCACATGTGGCTGTGGCAAATTTTGTAACCTCAATTATCACTCCAGAGGTACCGTGATCTCCTCTGATTGATAGCACTGTGCATGCTACCACTACTCTTTCCTTTCAACGTTAAGTGTGTAATTAATTTAAACCTATTACAGTACAGATGTCTACACAAACTATTAAACACCATCACTTGTAGGAGAAAAATGGGTATTTCTGCATATAGATTATTGCATTTTAAAGTAACCTGTACAGTAAAATTTGCATGATCTAGATAATTAGCTCCAGTGTAAATATCTACACTGGCCAGATGAAGTTCATCTAAGACCTGTGGTTTCATTTGCACCAGAAGTCAAATCCAAAGACTGTATGCTGACGACAAAATTATTTGAAAGAATTGAAAGTTTTCTTAAATATTATACACTACTTCTCCTTGCTTTAGTGTTACAACTTGCATTATTTCAATGTAGTCGTATTTCCAGCAACATCTGGGAAACCAACTGTACAATTTTGTTGCAAGCTAGAAAAATTCTCCACAAGTTTTGTCAGTGTATTTGGGATGCTGAGGAGGGAGCACAGCACAGCTAAACCTTAAACCACAGCTAAGCTAATGGACTGCATGTAAGACTGTTCTGAGGAAGCTTAATATTCAAATTTTGCTGTATTGAATAGTCAAAAAGTTACAGAAGAAACTAGACAGGGAAATAACAAGGAATAGGGAAAAGAGTATGTAAAATGCAGAGTTAAAATGTGCCCATGAGACTTTAAAATAGAAATGTGTATTTGAGTTTATTTGGGTGGCATGTAACATAATAATTATGTGCAGTGAATTGAGACTACTGACCAGATTGGGGCAGGAAGTTTATTGTTGTCAGGTATCAGTCTCTGGAGTGAGATCTGAGGGTAGGTCCTAAAGTCTCAGGTTTAGGTTTCAGGGTTTTTTTTACTGAAGGGTAAAACATCCCTTATATACCATTTCTTACAAACCTTAAATTTTCCACTGGGTTACATCAGCTATTTACCATACAGAGATTAACATTATTGCTAGATAGGATTAGAGAGATAAGGTTATGTGCATATGCAAGGTATCTTTTGTGTATCTTGAATTATCCTTTTGCCACATTTCTATAGATTGTCTCACACATCCCAAGGTTTCTTTCCAAGTAACCCGATGATATCCTGCTTTACTGTTGCATATTCATTTTGGGTAGTTTCATCTGTTTTGCTCTCTACAATTCCTCCATTTTTATATTTTTTCTGTAAAACAAAAACTTGAGAAAAGCTTTGATTGATCGTTCTTTGAATACATGAAAGCAGACAGGGGACACATAGTAGAAAAGAAAGAAATACAAAAATTGCAAGTATCACAACAATAAGGACATGTTTAAGCTCAGGACCTATATTAAAAATATTTAACCAATCAAACAAACTGCCAATCCCACCTTCATTGTTCTGCCTCAGCAGAGTGGCTAAAGTTTTCAATTTCTCAATACTCCTATGAATGGATTCTGAATGGTCACTTAAGTTCA
>VWZO01004467.1:0-13406 GCA_013396975.1 Bucco capensis | reverse complement strand
AAAGCAAAATTGAGCTTTAGTCTCTACTTCCCATAATAAACGATGTCTGGCCCTTTCCCGGGAAGCAGGGCTCCAGAACACGTAGTGGTTGTTTGGGGGGCAGACGTCTTCTTCCGCCCTTTCCCTCCCCTCCCTCTGCCTTTTATCCCCGAGCTGACGTCATACGGTATGGAATAGCTCTTTGGTCAGTTTGGGTCAGCTGTCTTGGTTGTGACCCCTCCCAGGATCATATCCACCCATTGCCTTGGTGCTGTGCCAGCCTTGCCACAGTCACAACATCACAGGTTTTATCTTCAACCCGAGGGCTGCAGAGGGCCTGTTTGCAAAGGCCTCCAGTGAAAGGACAAGGGGCAATGGTTTTAAACTGGAGAGGAAGAGATTTAAATTGGACATTAGGAAGAAGTTCCTCACCACAAGGGTGGTGGAACACTGGAACAGGTTGCCCAGGGAGGTGGTTGAGGCCCCATCCCTGGAGGCATTCAAGGCGAGGCTTGACAGGGCTCTGGGCAACCTGATCTAGTTGGGGATGTCCCTGCCCAGTGCAGGGGGTTGGACTAGATGACCTCCAGAGGTCCCTTCCAACCCTAACCATTCTATGATTCTATGATTTCTGAAAACTGTATGGGAACATTAACTCCATCTCAGCCAAACCCAATACAAAGGACTATACCAAGAAGGACTCAGCCAAGTGCACTGACAGCCCTGTTTTACACATGAACAGCCCCAGAATCTCCACTGCCTTCTTTCTCCATCCTCTACCCTTAAGTATTCCATAATAAATTTTACATAGCCCCACAGGACTTCACTTCTATCCCAAATCCACACATTCCTCCTGTTTTACAAAATCCAGCTTGACCTAGCCAAAGCTGCATCCAGAGCTTTTTAATAAGTGACTGATGAATTTTGGTCTTTGGCATTATCTCCTTTATGCCTCATCTACCAGGTTTGTATCTTTATCTTTGTTTATGACTTCGTTTATATATTATCAAACTTACATCGAAATGGTCCTTAACTGGATAAGCTTAATGAAGCAGATGTTCTCCACTTCCACATACTGTTATGCTACATGAGGGGATTTGGTAAACTTTGCTTTAATTGATTGTTCTTCCTGCAGGTTGTTTTGTCCCAAATCATCCTGTCTTCCACAAGATCTAGAACATGCAACAGGAATGGGAGGCATGGATGGTGAAGTCTGAATCCTATTATTGACAAGCTTGGATTTATTTAGCAGGCAAAGACTACTCTTCATTGAATGTTAACTTCACTGTATTTTATATAAGGCCATTTTATCAGGGAAAAAAAGTATTTGCAGAAATCAGTCTGCTGTCAGTTTTCCATTATATAAAATCCCCAGCAACCAGATAATCCAAAATTATTTAAATTAGACATAATTTTATTCAAGAAATTGAGATCAGAAAGAGGATATTCTAATGCATCATCTTTCAGAGCTGAAGTTTCTGGGGCTATAGCTGCAAGCATTGCTCCTTTTCATCTCAAGAAGGGTGAGACTTTGGCTATTGGAAATCAATGTCAGCCTCACACTACCTGGGCCACCAGCACCCCTGCTGTGGCTCCAGTAGCTGGCACCAAACCCACTCCATAACAATTCCATGACAATTGAATGTTTCCATTGCCAATCTAGAACTAGTCCTATAATTTTCCTGTGCAACTCATAATAAAATTCAGTGTTAATGCATATGTAGAAATTACGAAAGTGAGGGTGATGGACTCTAAATCACTGAACTTCTAATGGAACTTCTGAGAAAGAAGAAAATTACTTGTTTTTACAAATGATGCAATTCCTGCTGTTAAAATGAGTCAGTGAAAGGCATCAGGCCCTGTAATCACCACACAGAGTCATGTGATATTTACTTCTGAACTTGATAAGAGGAATTATACAGTGGGGTTCTTAGCCACCCATGAAAGAGGAAAGCATACTGACACTTTTGCTTAGAATAATCATAGTGAGCATATTGTCTGAAGACAGAGCAAAAGGACATACCCAGGGCTCAATGATTTCCAAGCTGACTGCTGAGTGAATGCTAGAATAAGGATCAGAAATCTTCATGGACTGTACAGCTGTGGGTGATGTATACAGCGGGTCTGTATAAAATTTAACTTCTAGAAAACATCACTGTATTTCCTCTTGTTCTTAAGAGGCAAGGGCTCTAAGTGGGATTTTCTCAAGCTGTCTGACTTGGCTTTCACAGTAATAACCTTGCAATTAATGTAAACATGCAGAATTTGCATCACATCAGAGGAAGAGGCATTAAATACTGCTTACCAGCAACTCTGAAATATATATGTTAATATTTGTGGAACTTGTAAAAAAATCTCTGAAACAAAACTATTTACAGGTACCCAATACCAGAAAGGAAAAGCATTTACATTCCTAAATCATACCTTGATTTCTATTATTCCTGTTATTATTTCAGGTTTACTGCATTGGGGCAAGCTGTGATTTGCATTAGCCCTTGACTTATAGCCACACATTCTCATTTGTGCTATAAATGTATGCTTTGGGTTTTCAGTGCTTGCTAAACACAGCTGCAGTAGCACTGTGCGGGAGCATCCCAAAATGACCTCTGCAAGCTAGAAACAAAGCATTCAGTATACAATAGGCATCAGTCAAATTTTCACAGAGTAATGAGTTCTACACATGACACAATGGATTTTTGTGGCTTGAATGCTGCCTTTTTAGCAGGAAGTGAGTTGGAGAAGGCTTGGCTTATTCGTAAATATGACGTAAATATTTGATTGCACTTGTGATTGATGACATTTATTTATTTATTTACAGAGGACAGATTTTGGGCTGGTCAGGGCACTGATTCAGAGACCCCCCTGGGAGACAGTCCTGAAGGGCAAAGTGGTCCAAGAATGCTGCACATTCTTCAAGAAAGAAGTGTCAAAGGCACAAGAACAGAACATCCCCATGTGCTGTAAGATATGAGCTAGTGGGGAAGAAGACCAACCTGGCTGAACAGGGAGCTTTGGCTGGGAGTCAGGATAAAAAGAGAGTTTACCAGCTTTGGAAGGGACAGGAAACTCAAGAGTACAAGGATGTTGTTATGTCATACAGAGAGAAAATAAGAAAGGTGGCAGCTCAGCTAGAACTCAATCTGTCCACTGTTGTAAAAGATAAAAAGATACACTTTTACAAATACATTAGCAACAAAAGGAGAAGCAAGGAGAATCTCCATCCTTTGTTGGATGTGAGGGGAAACACCGCCACAAAGGATGAGGAAAAGGCTGAAGTACTTAATGCCTTCTTTGCCTCAGTCTTTAACAGTCAGACCAGTTATCCTGAGATTACTCAGCTCCCTGAGCTGTGAGAGGGGCAGGGAGCAGAATCAACCCACCATAATCCAAGAGGAAGCAGCTAGCAACCTGCTTCTCCACCTCTGACACAAGTTTATGAGGCCAGATGATATCCACCTGAGGGTACTCAGAGTGCTGAAGGAAGTGCTTGCCAAGCCACTCTCCATCATTTATCAGCAGTTCTAGTCAACTGGGAAGTTCCTAGATGACTGGAGGTTAGCCAGTGTGACACTCATCTACAAGAAGGGCCAAGGAGGATCCAAGGAACTAAAGACCTGTCAGCCTGACCTTGGTGCTGGAGAAGGTTATGGAACAGATCACCATGAGTGCAATCACACAGCATATGCAGGACAACCACAGGATCAGGCTCTGCCTAGTGGATGAGGGAAAGGCTGTGGATATCATCTATTGCAACTTTAGTAAAATCTTTGACACTCAGGCACAGAGGTCCTGAGTCATCCTGAGTGGGCACAGCTGCTTGTGTTATAGTTCTGGGAGAGGCACTCTCCACCTCAAGTCTTTGCTGTGTCTACATTTAACTAGTTACCAGACACAGGCTGCCCCTAGTGGCTAGGAGGAATCTGTGATTTAATAGCCTGTTTCTCCAAAGAACTTAACCTTGCTGTAGCCCTCATCTCTAAAAAGCTAACCTGTATGTCACAATTTACAATGTGATTCCTAAAAAACCTTTTTGATTTAGAGCCAAAAGTATTCCAGACTAAGCTGATTTTACCCCAGGCAGCACAAGAAGCACTTATCCTGATCACACTGCAGTTTAAACAATTTGAAGGGAAACCAGTGTGAAACGCCATGTACAGAAAAGTTGGGGTTAGCCTGGGTAGAGAACATATGTCTGAGTCTGGATGAGGTCAGCATTTGGTAGATCATTAGTTGTGATGTNCCTGGATCTTCATTCATGAAACCTAGCTGCGATGATGACGACGACGACGACGAGTTGTGATGTGTTGGGTTTGTTCATTGTATGTGGGCGAGAGCTGATATAACCCAGAGTAAAGCAATTATGTACAGAGTAAAATCAGTTACTGTTTTGCTGCTGTATGCTTGACTGACCTCTACAAGCACAGTAAAAAGATTTAAGATTCTTTCTCAACCTTGTTTACAGTGGATTACGTTTGACAAATTAAATAGGTAAATGTAAGACTTAAGCATAGCTGGACTACCAACTATTACCTCTATTACTTCAGAACAGAGTCACAATGATTCCTATGGAAATCACTTCCTTCTGTAAGCAGTGGACATTTGGGCTGGCAAGGACCTTAGATCCACAGAGCACACTTCGCAGTCCTCATCCTTGCATGGGTTCACCTGAGAGAGCAGGGCATATGTCCCTTCTAGGGGAAGAGGTAGAGTGCATCTGCATCTCACCTAGGTATAGGTTTGGGATGCAGCTGGGACATATCTCCTGGTATACAAGCACTGTCATTGCCACAGCATAGTCTATAAGGAAACAAAGAATGGAGGAAAAGGGAAAACCCAGGAAAAGGCTAGTGAAAGATGGAGCTAGGGGGAGAGAAAAGAGCCAAATAAATATGAAGTGTGAAGACACAGACCTCAATGGAAAGAGAACTTCTTGCAGCCTTTTTCAGGTTCAGACAGCATATGACCTTGGGAAAGAACCACTCTTGGGAGAAAGAAACTATTTTAAACTGCCCTTGTGCTCTTGTCCTGTCACAGTGACTCATGCTATCTTGCCTGCTTTCAGCTTCAAGTCTCAATTCTGTGCTAGAACATTGAGTGAAAACATCTGGAGGGAGAGATATATCTACTGACAGCATATTCATTTTGGCTTCTACAGAAATTGGGGGATGGGAGGGATTGAAGTATCCCAAACAGCTAAAAAAAACAAAACAAAAACAAACAGAAAAAGGAAAAAATAAAACTGATATCACAAGGCTGCTAGGAAGTCTGAAGTGCAATGCCAGCACTATGTTTGCCTATTGGGCCACCAGAGATAGTGGGGTGCAAGTGAACTCTTTCCTAGCCACGTTGGGAGGTTCTACTGAAAATATGAATAGCATATCTAGACCTGGAGCCCGGAGAGCAGCTAAAGCAGTACCACCCAGACAAAAGTGAAGGCGAGAGCTTAACACTGAATAATTCCTTTCATTTTTTGTATCTAGGTAGAAGACAATCTGAAGTCTGATTTCACATCATCTTTTACAGTAGAAAGGATTTTTCTGTTAAACCTTGAATAAAGCAACTTCAATCACGTGGTTAGTTCCAGCCCAGAGCATTTGTTCTGAATTTATCTCCCACAGCAGTGGTGGTGCATGAAGAACTGAAGAAAGAGAATCCCAAAGAGCAAGAAAATAAATGCCCTGACTCTTATGGTACAGCTGCCTTTGCATGCAGTCAGCCAGTGCCAGCAGTTATACAGTTGCCACTGTTAAATCACTTTCTAAATTCTGACAGTTTTTGTTATTGTAGCAAATCTGACCTCATCCTGATCCCATGCCAGGACTAACGAGCTGCTCTATTTAGCCACTGCTGACGCAATATCTAAACCCAAAATATTTCCAATAGCTCTTTGGAGTGGAGGGGGAAAAAAAAGAAAAAAGTGGTGGTAGTACCGCAACTTCTCACTGAAACATAGTTTAAGGTACTTGATGATTTGTTTCACCTAAGTCGGGGAGTAAAGGCTTCTTTGTGTTTTTCTAGAAGTCCACATTTCTGAATCAGTGTTTGTGCGCTTTCAAGTCTTAAAGACTTGCCAAGGACAAAAGGGACACTTTTAAAATTAAAGTCCAACCCAAAAGTCTGATTCCTAGCAGTGGGCAGTTTTCAAGTTATTTATTTATTTATCCTGTTTTCTTACATTTTTAAAAGGCCAGAAAGGAACCATTAAAGGGCCAGAAGGGACCATGAGCTCACGTAGTTCAACCTCCTGCATACCACAGAATTTTTTTTTTTGTTAAAGACATTTTTGTCTGAGGAGTATTTTCTGGGTACTTTGCTCTTGGTCTGAGGATTTCAGATCACCACTTACATTGACAGTGTTTTATACAACCTGTTGATCACCCTCACCCCTCCCCTGAAGCCTGTGTAGAGAGACAATAATCTTCATCTGACCAGGAGGCTAAAGGTAGCCTACTGTGAAGCAGGACAAGGCAATCTAACAGCTCACTAGCCCAAAAAGCACTGCTCTGTCTCTCCTGTTAACTTGTGTCAATTTCTATGGTGAAGCCATACATCCTTACAGCAGCAACTTGTCAGCTCTACTGCTCACAGATCAGCCTCAAATGACCAGCAGTAACAAGGAAAGGCTTTTGAGTTACATACAGGTCCAACCTAAATGCAGGCATTACAGGACTGCTTTTACTTATGTTTAATTACTTTAACTGAGCAGATAAATGTGAAATTGCATCTTGGGCAATAAAGGGAGGGAAGAGTTGTTAACCCCTGCACAGAAGGGAGGGAACATCAAGAAGGTCATAAGTCTAATGTCTCTCTTAAGTCCTTAATTTTCAGTAAAGACTTTAGTTCCTTAGAGGATTATATAAGCATCCTTCTTTGAGGATTATGACCAAGAAATAAGATATGGCATGGCTATTTTCTTAGGAAATATTATCTGTGTAGTAAGTGAGTGTTTCTTTTTTGGCTTGGTTTTGGTTTGCTGTAGTGGTTGCTTAGTTTCATCATTTCCTTGGTCTTCAGTATACTAGAAATACACCACACTTCAGAATAAACACAATAAATATGATAACTCTTCTTGTATGTTCACTGCTAATTGTGTGTGTAAGGTGTAGTAGTTTTCACTATAAAGGTGCAGCTGAGCAGCAGGGCATCTGGCTGCTGCAGTTTCCCTATTTTGGCTTCACTTCAGGAAGTCAGATATAGGGAGAAAGCAGTGCTTGTTCTGAGACCTGAGCACACTCAGCTGGTGGAAAGGAGAGCTAGGGGAGGTCAGGATGCACTGCAGCAGTTGCAGAGGCCTGTTTTTGTTAAAGAGCAAGCCTGGAGCCAAGTCTCAGAGATGCCTACAGAACATGCAGACTTCTTCAAGACCTAGGAGAGACTTTGCACAGTTTATTAGAGAGGCAGCAAGATGCTGGAAGATGTTAGTGCAAGAACAGGAAGAAAACCAATGGACATTACAAGGTCACCATGAGAGGGAAGAAAGGTGGTGGTAAGGCTTTTGACACAGTCTCCCACAGCA
The DNA here is from genome assembly GCA_013396975.1 of Bucco capensis. Classification (NCBI taxonomy): domain Eukaryota; kingdom Metazoa; phylum Chordata; class Aves; order Piciformes; family Bucconidae; genus Bucco; species Bucco capensis. Next base: position 5,911 of record VWZO01004467.1, on the reverse strand, counting down.
TTCTCCTGAAGAAACTGGCAGATCATGGTATAGACAAATGTATTCTTCACTGGGTTAAAAACTGGCTGGATGGCCATTCCCAGAGAGTTGTGATTAATGGAGTGAAATCTAGCTGGCTGCCAGTCACCAGTGGTGTCCCTCAGGGCTCAGTTTTGGGGCCAGTCTTGTTTGGCATCTTTATTGATGACCTGGACGTGGGGATTGAGAGCACCCTCAGTAAGTTTGCAGTCGACACCAAATTGTATGGGAGTGTTGATCTGCTGGAGGGCAGGGAGGCTTTGCAGAGGGACTTGGACAGGTTGGATTGATAGGCTGAGGCCAATTGTATGAGATTCAATAAGGCCAAGTGCCGTGTCCTGCACTTGGGTCACATCAACCCCAGGCAACCTTACAGGCTTGGGGATGACTGGCTGGAAAACTACCTAGCAGAAAAGGACCTGGATGTGCTGGTGGACAGCTGGCTGAATATTAGCCAGCAGTGTGCCCAGGTGGCCAAGAAGGCCAACAGGATCCTGGCTTGTATCAGAAATAGCGTGGTCAGCAGTAGAAGGGAGGTTATCATGCCCTTGTACTTGGCACTTGTGAGACCCCCATCTGGAATACTGTGTTCAATTCTGGGGCCCTCATTATAGGAAGGACATTGAGATGCTGGAGCGTGTCCAGAGCTACCAAACTTGTGAGGGGTTTAGAGAACAAGTTGTATGAGGAGAGGCTGAGGGAGCTGGGCATGTTTAGTTTAGAGAAGAGGAGGCTGAGGGGGGACCACATTGCCCTCTACAACTACCTGAAAGGAGGTTGTAGAGAGGTGGGTGTTGGCCTCTCCTCCTTAGTAACTAATGACAGAACCAGAGGGAATCGTATGAAGTTGCAGCAGAAGGGGTTTAGATTGGATATCAGGAAGAAATTCTTTACAGAAAGAGTAGTGAGGCATTGGAACAGCCTTCCCAGGGAGGTGTTGAGTCACCATCCCTGGAGGTGTTTAAGAAACGCATAGACAAGGTGGTCCAGGACATGCTCTAGTGCGAGCAAGGGTTGTGTTTTGTGTTGTTTTGTTTTGTGGGGTTGTTTTCTTTTTGGTTGGACTCAGTGATCTGAGAGGTCCTTTCCAACCATGAAGTGATCAAGGATACTTGTTTTTGGCTACTCATCTTTGTTTCAAAGATCTATCTTAATAAGGAGCTTTGAGTGCTTTCGGAACCATGTTGTGTCCACATTGGTGGTGTTACTATAATTATATATAAGCATTGGGTTTGCAGTAACTTCCTATATCATTCTGAATACCCAATAGTTTCATATTAACTAGTAACCCTTGCAAGTCACAAGATGTTCTCTTTTTTGAGGCTGGTATGCTTCCAAGAGCTAGAAAGAAGATTGTGAAGAGAGACAGAAGGGCAGTGCTCCAACATGCCCATCTCTACCTGCAAAACAGGTCCAGTGTGCATTGTTCAGGGTATTTGATTCACTCTCACTCGATCCAGGCTTTTAGTCCTTGGATCCTACAGGCTCCCATTTTGCAACCTTTCCCATCCTATTAATAAAGCTGCACTGCTCAGCTCCCTTCTCCCCCAAGCATTCTTCAAAACCCTGTCCCAATTAAGTCTGTCCCAACTCCCATACTTGCTGCTGCTCTTGGGCTCCACCACTGCTGCTTATCAAGATACTACTCGTGGGTACTGATATACAGATTCCTCTGACAAAGCCTGCCCAGAGGAGGCTCTGGGAACAAAAGGTAGGGTACAGACAGATACAAAGCAAAATAGTATTTTTAGTCATGTCAAACATGGAAAAGTTTATAGCAGAGTCTTTTAAGTTAAAGGTCTGAGATTTCCTCATAGGATACTTCTTTCTATTTCCTTTATTTTTTTTTTTATTATTATTATTCGAGCTACACCCTTCACAAAAAGAATGATCTTCCTACATCAATATACGTATAGAGCACTATGCCAAACATAGCTTGGCACATTTTTCCTTCTGTGCAAATTCCAGTAATTATTATTTTTTTTAATAGAGAGGTGTCCTGGAGTGATTAAAATTTAACAGTGTACGTCATGTTCCCTTTTGAACTTTTGAGTTTGGATATGGACACTGTTTCTTTAAAAGAAAAAGGACTCAGTAGTTAAACTCTTTCCCCCTCCTGAAAGAATGTGCCAGGAGGAGCCGAGGAACTGATAAGGAAGAGAGAGAATCGAAATCCCGCGCATGTGCAGTTGTAGATCATCATCGTGGCATCTCTGGACAGGGGGGTCAAGAACTGTAACCCTGAGACATCATTCAAGAGAGACAGGAAAGCAGCAAATCACGGACTGCGCAGAGGAATGATGTAATTTTGTGTATTCAAGGAGAGAATTGAGATTTCCTCTTCCTGTTTCCTGTTTCCTGTTTTGCTGCTTGATGTTCTTGCTTCATCGGCTCGGCCTTCTACTCCCTCTACAGAAAAAGAGCCTCTGGCATTTTTGAAATTCCTCTGATATCTGTGCAACTCCCATCCCGGCGTGAGAGTAAGGGGAGGGAGGNCTTGAAATTCCTCTGATATCTGTGCAACTCCCATCCCGGTGTGAGAGTAAGGGGAGGGAGGTGATTGATTGGAAGGGGGGAGGAGGTGTTTGATTTGATTTGAAACCTGCCGACTTTGTGCCGGCAGGACAGACATTGATGATTTATAGTAGGGAAAAAGGGCCGAATCCATCTTTGAACTAACCACCTTATCTTTCTATATTGTTGTACCATTTAAATTTAGATAAAGCTATTCTTAGAAATTCACTGTCTGTGTGCCTAGTGGTTTTGTTTTTGTTTATTGCTGTTCCCATTTTGGGAAGAGGGGGTATTGTAGCAAAATCCTCTCAAAAGATTGTTCTTTTGACCTTAGCTTCTGGTCAAACCAGGACAAGAGGAAAATGTTTTTTAGATGCTATGGAAAACACTTCCTCTCTCTTAGCCAAACCACAGTAACTTAATAAAAAGAATTCATTTTCCATAATGCATCAGAGATACTGTGATCAATAGAGTGGAAAATAATCTGTTGTAAATTTCTGATGTAAGAATTCAAAAAGGAATAAGAATTAATGTATTCTAGGTCTGATAATTAGCATAAGTTTTAGTACATACTTTATGTCATAAAATCTTTGAAGCAGAAAGAGATCATCTATGCCACAAATGGTATGTGAATGTAACAAAAAAATATGTATCTATGAAATTATTTGTTATCACAGGGAGTTTTTCCTGTGTTTGTTGCTATTAATAATTAACAATAACATTTTGTTCTTATTAAACCATTGTAATGCTTTGGACATCCATCTTTTTCTGGTCAGATTTTCCTGTTGCTCAGCTCAAGCTTACATTTGTCACTGACATCTTCTTATAAGTTTTTGAGCTTTTTGCTTGAGTTTTTTAGGAGTGTAGAAATATAATGCCCAGAAATGTTGTGGATGCCCCATCCCTGGCGGAGTTCAAGGCCATGCTGACTGTAACCCTAGGTAACCTGGTCTAATGGGTTGCATCTGTGCCCATGGCAAGGGCATTGAAACTTGGGCCATTCTATGAGTCTACGATTCTACAATCAAGTTCTTTCTTCTGATTTTATCCTACTCACTCCACACAGACCCAAGCAGACTGTTATATTTGCATTTCCTTCTCCCTAACAGGGAGGGAAAATGAAAAAAAAAATTTTAAAAGTATTTCAAAAATATTTTCAAAATCCATGATGACTGATTTGCAGAATAGAAGTAAGTTCTCTACTCTTTACTGGGGAAATTTACTTACCAAAGAAATGGACAGAATCAGCAGAAACCATGTTTCATGCTGAAAGAAAAGTTCTGAAATACTCATATGAGAAAATTTTCAAGGCTGCTAAGTTGCCCAGGCTTTGCAGTGATTTTGTTTCATTTTTTGTTGTTGTTTGTAAATCTATGAAACACATTTTTAACTTGATATAAAGTCATCTGAAATTTGTCTACTTCCTTTGGAGATCGGTGACTATTCAAAACATGCTAGTGCTCTTCTTCATTGTCCAAAAGTCAAGAGCATTAGCCACTCTTGTTTGTGATGCTCAGGTCCTTCAGCAGTGTAAGTGGTGATGCTTGCTATGGTCTACATCATCCTTCTCCTTAGCCTAATCCCTTGGTTCGCCTCTTGCCCAAACATGCCAAAACTGTGCATGGCCAGCCACCACTCAGGCACAACTTCTCCATTTTCCAGAATTACCGTGATTCCTAGCTGTTTCTCACTGACACAACTGCTAACCTGCTCTTCTGAAAAACTCTTAAATCACAGACTTTCCCAATATTTATTCTAAGTAGAAATAAGTTAGCTTACTCTGGTTGTGTGTAGCTCCGAGGAAAACAAAAGACTCCAGGGATATTCTTCCTCAGCTCCCCCTAGCATGTCCACAGGACAGCAGATTCTAGACATGAAGCCAGTAATAGTTTTTTAAATTAGCAGAGCTGAACTTTGCTCAGGCTCAAAATGCTTTTGCTCTCCTTAGGGCTTTTAACAGGTTAAATCTTTCAGTTTTACTTAAAATATTTTCTTCCACCAAGTCATCTTGTCTGGACTCCTAATAGCTCCAGTGTACCTTTAGTGAACTCTTTGGCTTAGATGAAGCCAATGACCTAAGTCCTCTGGCCTGCGGGAAAGGCAGGATTTCAGCTCTCATGCTTGCAAACTTTCTTCATCTTCACTCTAGCCCTTCATTTTTATTTCATTTCCTATTGCTACTTCCTGAACCTTGTTCTTCATTGCTAGTTCATAGAAATTTGACACAAATTCTCCATTCCCTTGGTATTTGCCGCTCTTCAGAGGCTCCACTTAAATTTTGCAAATGTGTTGGTTGGGATTGTCTGTGTCCTGTTTCAAATACAATCATCAGAGCCTTTTCACTGGCTGGGTACATTTAGTGCAATGACTCACAGCAAAAGTGATTGTTTGCTCAGATCCCAGAGCTAGCTGAGTGTTCTAACACCATGCAGTGCCTATATCCTGGCTATTTTCTTGGGGTTTAGGCCATCTTTAAAATACTCTTACTTATAAAGGCAAACAATTAAGAGCATTTGCCTACCAAATGCAAACAGAACTTCTGATATCCTGACCCATACATATTTTCAGCCCTTAATGATCAAGTGATGCAGCAGGTACAGTCTCAAAGAGTGATCTTTTGCTGTACTGGAAGGCCTCTTCCTCTTCATGACTCCTTTGTTGGAGATGATTAAAGTGCCACAGTCTTAAGAGGGCCCACAGCATAATGATGAGTCCTTAGTGATTGCTCCTTGGATTGAACACAGTTAAAGCTGGAACTTGCAGTCAGATTCAGAGATGCAAGAAACAAAAAACGAAAGAGAAACGCTGCAAGACTGAATGCTGTCCTGTTGTGTCCTGGTTTATCCTGTGAAAGGAAGAGATACGATACAGAAATTCAATCAGCAGGCTGTTACGGTGGTAAATAATTGCTTCTACAGATGTAGAAATAGCATTTATTAATGAGGATCTCTACTTAGAACATAATTCTTGAGAATGATTTCATTGTGAATCTGCAGCAGTGCTCCTGCTCTTTTCACTACATGGAAGATGCACATAGTGAAATCCCAAACTTTCTTTGAAATGCCATCAAAAACTATCTCTGTATCTAAACCGTATTGTGACTCTTTAAGGATTCAAAGCCTCTAGCCTCTCAGTATTAAACAACATCTCAAAAAAATCCGGGTGGAGGATATTTTAAAAGCAATATGGCATGCCTGTCTTACACTCTTAAGCCACATTCTTCTAATAATATCTAGTAGCTTGTGCCTAGATTGTTTTACCCCAAACATCTGGGTAAATGCACTGGCTTGTAAAAATGAATAATGATGAGTCTGGTCATTTATTATTTCCTTTGAGAACAAACATTGTAAGTCCTGATGGGAGTCTGCTATAGGCCACC
>VWZO01004464.1:2652-18456 GCA_013396975.1 Bucco capensis | reverse complement strand
AATTGTTCTATGATTCTATGATTCTATAAAAAGCACATTAATCCTGTTTCACTATAGGTGCTGCAGGGCTTTGGGTTACGTCCCTTCCTGGGATGTCATGACGCTTTGCAGGTACTGGGGTATAGGAGTTGGCTGTGATACCAGTTGCTCCCTCCTCAGCCCCTAAAGACTGAAGGATTGGAACAACATCTGCTTTCACTCCTGTAACACTGATTGAAACTACAATCTCTTCATTACTTGCTGCTACTGTCTCTTCCCCTGCCCCTGCCTCCCCCTCCTTGGTGGGGGAATGGGGTGGTGGTTGACCGGTACTAGCTATACCACCCACCTCTGGGGCAAAACCAATTGCAGTACTACCCACCCCCTGGGCTTCAGTTCCTGCAGCCACCCCTGCTTCAGTCCCTCCAGCCACCCCTGCTTCAGTCCCTGCCTCTGTAGCCACAGCGCCTGGGTCAGGGTGAACCATTCCAGTTCCTGCTTCAGTCTGGGAAGGGGACCCACCTCCCAGGGCGGAGCCTGACCCAGGTCCCGCTGTGACCTTGCCTACACCTGCCCCCTGGGTGGGTCCCGCTGCTGACAGCCCCTGGACGGGGTCAATGACACTACCCACCCAGGTCCTGTGATCTGGGAGGGACTTGCTAACACACCTACAGGGACAGTCCCAGCTGTAGGCAAACCCACCCCTAACCTGGAAGTCCCTATCCCAGTAGTGGGTCCACCTGCATCAGCCCCTTGGGAGGGGCCAGCCACACTGCTCATGCATATGACAGCCCTCTGGGAGGGGCCAGCTGTACCGCCCACCCCAGGCTCTGTGACCTGGGAGAGCATGACCATCACCTTCCCGACAGCCCCTCACGTGGGGTCAGTGCCAACTGGAATGCCCGTGGGGGCTGGTGCTGCCCCTCCCAAGGCAGTGCCCTGCACCAGGCTGGCTGCCATTACTGCTCCCCTGACTTCCCCTGCAAGGGCCAGCACTACTGCAGCTGGAGCATTCCCTGCAGCCTGGAATTGTTCAACTGCCCCAGTGCAGGGGCTTCCACCCCTCCACGGACATCTGGAGAGATAAGTAAATCCAGGTCCTCTAACGAATCCACCCAGATTTGTTTAACATACACTGGCCAAGAATATGTACTTAATCTTTTTAACTCTTCTTTAGTAAAATCTTTTTTGGGCCCAACTATACTATACCAGTGTTTCAAAATCAATCCTAAAGGAGTTTCCATAGGCATTTCTCCATGATTTTACTTTTACTCGGAGAATTTTTCCTCTCCCTACTTTCTATGTTCTTTACCCGGAGAGTGGTTAGGCACTGGAACAGGTTGCCCAGAGAGGTTGTGGATGCCCCATCCCTGGCAGTGTTCAAGGCCAGGCTGGATGCGGCCCTGGGTGACCTGGTCTAGTGACTGGCATCCCTGCTCAGTGTGGGGAGGTTGGAACTAGATGATCTTTAGGGTCCCTTCCAACCTGGCCTTTCTATGATTCTATGATTCTCAGGTGACCAGTAGACTTTGGACTTCTGCACAAAATCCTTCTGGGCCAACAATACAGATTTAGACAACTGCAAATTCTGTTCACGTGTGGGCAATGCAAATGGAAACTGAAATACTGACTCGAGTCTTAATCTTCTGTCCCAGAAGGGAGATCAGGGATTTTAACAAATATTCGCTCCACTTTAAAATCCTGACTTATTCCCCTTTAAGCCCAGATTCTCAAAGCTAGCTAGCTTAACAAAGAACAAAACAAAGCCTTTACCAGAACAAAGCTCCTATCTTACCTCCTGCTATTTGGACTCGTGGACAGCAGCAGTGTCTTTTCTCGGTTGGAAGGGAAAGAAGGATTTTTAAAGTGCCAGCAATTCTCCTTCTTTATTGATGGTTTCCTCGATTGAGGACTAATCAGCTTGATAGCCAGAGTCCCACCTGGCGTGCCAAAGTGCTGCTGTATCCCCTAAAGAATAGACACACAGTAAAAAGTTAACGGAGAAAGATAGAGTTACCTTTAACTGGAATTCCACACCTTCACGATCCTGTACATGGACGTGCACGCCGTCCCCGGAGATTACCCTTTTTTATAGCTTTTATTAGAAATTAACATATTGGTATCTATATCCAACCCTGGCACTAGGTTTTCCAATAGCCCACCCTGGTGGTCTTCAGCTCCGTCCCTCAGAGAGAGCCCACATGGAGCTTGGCCCTCTTCTTGTGTTTTGTTTTCAAGCTACCTGCAGGTGGCTTCTCCAAAACATCATGTCCTTGGCATGGCAGAGGAAAGTCCGAGATGTACTTTAAGAATGTGCCTAGTGGCTTGTAATATGCAACCAATCCAGAAAGCTTCACATAATCCTAAAAGTTCTAAAAAATCTACAAAATGCAATTAAATCTTTAGGCATCACAAGGACACTTAATAAGCTGACTGATATCACCACAAGGTATCTCTCAGTGATTTTTCAATGCTTATGGGAATCTGTGGAGGTCCCAATCGATTGAAAGCTGGCAACTGTTGTCCCTATTTTCAAGAAGGGCAACAGGGATGATCCTGGTAACTACAGACCTGTTAGTATTATTTCTATACCTGGTAAAAGTATGCAGATTATGCTGGGAGTTAATGAAAAACTTCTGAAAGACAATGCAGTCATTTATCACAGCCAGCATGGGTTCATGAGGGAAAAGTCCTGCTTGACAAACTTTATTTCCTATAATGGCAAGGTTACCTTCCTGGTTGACCAAGGAAAGCCAGCTGCTGTAATCTTTTTGAATTTCAGTAAAGCCTTTGATACTATCTGCCACAGTATCCTTCTGGACAAAATGTCTACTATACAGCTGGATAACCACATCATGTGATGGGTGAGCAACTGCTGATGAATAAGGCTCAAAGGTTTATTGTACCAAACACAGTTATATTAGGCTGGCAACTGTTCACTAGTGGGGTTCCACAGGGCTCCATTTTAGGGCCAGTGCTCTTCAGTATCTTCATAAATGACTTGGATGCAGGATTGGAAGGTATACTAAGTAAGTATGCCAATTACACTAAATTGGGAAAAGTTGTTGACTCCCTCAAAGGAAGAGATGCTCTGCAGAGACATCTTGACAGACTCGAGCCTGACAGACTAGAGGGCTGGGAAATCACCAGCTCTATGAAGTTTAATAAGGGCAAGTGCTGGGTCTTGCACCTGGGAGAGGGCAACGGTGGATGTAGATACAGACTGGGGGATGAGAGGCTGAGAGAGAGAGACACCTGGGGGTTCAGGTTGACAGCAAGTTGAACATGGGTTAGCAGTGTGCCGTGGCAGCCAAAAGGACCAATCGTGTGCTGGGGTGCATCAGACACTGCATTGTAAGCCATTGTGTATTGCGTGCAATTTTGGGTATCACATTATAGGAAGGATATGGAGCTGTTGGAGATTGTCCAGATGAGGGCCATGAAGCTAGTGAAGGGCCTGAGGGGAATCCATATGAGGAGTGACTAAAGTCAACTGGTTTGTTCAGCCTGGAGAAGAGCAGACTGATGGGAGACCTCATTGCCTATAACTTCCTCCATAGGGGGAGTGAAGTTGCAGGAGCTCATCTCTTCTCTCTGGTGACCAGTGACAGGACCCAAGGGTATGGGATGAAGCTGTGCCAGGGAAGGTTTAGGTTTGATATTAGGAAAAGAATCTTCACCCAGAGGATGGTGGAGCACTGGAACAAGCTCCCTAGGAAAGTAGTCACAGCACTAAACCTGACAGAATTCAAGAAGTATTTAGACAACACCCTCAGGCACGTGGTGTCATTTTTGGGATTGTCCTGTGCATAGACAGGAGTTCTACTCAATGATACCCATGGGTCCCTTCAATTCGGGACATTCTATGGTTCTGTGATTCTGTAATATAGACCAGATCTGAAACAGAGTGTAGACTAATTTAGTTGTAAAATAGTGTAACATTAAGTAGTCACTTAAACCTGTTCAGTTTACATACACAGCAGTCTTTCAAGTTCTTGTCAAGTGTTAATAAAGCAAGAGCAAAGATGTCTGATTGCTCTGAGTATTGGGAACAGTAAAGTTCAGATATGTAAGCTAGTGTGCTGAAATGATCAGTTACAGCTCCATATTGTTTTGTTAAAGCACAGGTCAGCTTGGAAGATCACTGAATTGCATAATTTAAGCCATTATGATACAATGTAAGTAAAGCTGACGTTCAGAAGGAATACTGTTTAGACTTTTTTAGCCTATTTTGATTTCTTTGATTACAAGATAAAATTTGTGAAAAATGGGAGGGAAAAAATAAACAAAATGTATTACAGATATTTATTACTTTTAATAGCAAATAAAGACATTTACATAAGCTGTAGAGTGTCTTTCTTCCTGACCTTATTTTAAGACAATCAATATAGTATCCAAAGGTTTAACTATTATTATTATTTTTTTTCATTTGAGAATTTATACCAAGAAATACCTGCAGGTGAATGATCCATATTTTTAGGAATTTTTGCTGATTCACAAAGTTTAAAGAGTATTCTGTAAAAGAAGCTTAAGATCATTAAATTTAGAGAAACTTTCCATGATCAGATCTTCAGCTGATACAGAAAAAATTGAAGGTATGTGTCAATTTATAGCAGATGCAGAACTGACCTCTGACTTTTTTTAGGTTTTATGCACTTTATTATCCACAACATTTCTACATTTGTTTTGAGATTCATGCTTCACTGATGTCTGCACTTCGGAGAACTTTCATTGTCAATCAACTAGATCTGTGCAACACTCATCACTTTTATTTGAATACTTAGAGCTGTGTTCTCTAGGTGGATGTGTGAATTTCAACAGTCATCGTTATAACCTGTGACTGAAGGCTCATCTTTTAGGGGTTCTACCTACAAATCCAGGTTGCCTAGCAATATCATTTGCAGAGACTTAGTTAGGTGGCAAAGGAATTCAGGGAAGCCCATTAAAGCACTTGAAAAGCTAGGAAAGCTTAGTCCTTGCACTGAAATGAAGGTAAGATGTTCATTGTGGGATGAAAGAAAACACTACTCTTAGTCTAGGATTTAGTATTGTGAACCCATCCTCAGAGAACAACTTCCAGGCAAGATTAACTACTATTTGAATGTAATTGGGAAGAAAAGATTCCAAGAATCCATATATTTTGTAAGAGTTCATTAGAACTGGGAAGACGGCATAAACATACTTTTAGACACGGTCTACCAACCTAACTTCCAATGAGCTGTGAAGTATTCCATCACTCCTCTTTTAAAGCTGTTGAACTTCCTTTAAAATAATGCAGTGTACCACCCAAATTAGGTGCATTTTGCACACCGAGAAGAGAGACAGATAAGTAACTCACTACCACCCAAAGTATACACATATAAAGAAATATATTTATCTACCAAGATCAAAGGTATACTAAGTGATCCCAGTGGGGTCCTGACTATAATTCAGGAGTTTAGCAAGTGTTTTGTCCCTATTCTTGCTTCAGTGTAAGTGAGAAAGTCGTTAGATAAAACAAAAAATAATCCTGTTTTTCTTCAGCTTTGCCAAAAAAAGTCTTTGCTGACTACTACTGAAGTAACTTAGTTCAATCCTTTTCCTTTAAAACACATTGCTTTTTGTTGCTGTTCTAATGTAAGACATAGTGGACCTTAAGATAAGCAATTAAAAAACAGTATTAGTTAAAGATGAGCAGTGGTGGCATTAATAACTCGATTCTTCCTCTAAGATTAATTTTTAATTATATTTGTGTAATTTACTGGAAGTTTCAGCAGCCAGAGTATGCATGTTTTTTTATGTGTGTCTGTGCAAGTTTACTGCACAAGCTTTGATGACTGTGTAATCTCCTGCTATTTACAGTTGTTATTCCTTAAGAGTCTCAGAATAGTCATAGTTTCTTCCAAGGATTGCTCAGTTGTGTTTTGAGCTCTCGTCAGAGGAAAACAATTGTACCACCTGACCCCCAAGCCTATCCACAGCAAGAACAAGTCAAAATTTGCATACCAAATACTTATGGAATCTAAAATGCTTAAAATAAAACAAAACATTGAAGTGCAGTTCTGTTTCTACTACAACTGAACCAAAAATCTCACAACAAACAACAATCTGCAACCAGATCCTAAGGTTTTGTCTGATTAAGAAAGGAAAAAGAAGACACTGAGAGAAGTATTCCTTGTGAATTTACTCAGATCTAACAATTATTTGAGTATATTGCCATATTTCCTCCTATGTACTCTGAATTTCCTCTTATTTAAATTTTATTTTCCTCCTCTTCACGTTCATGCAGATATTCCCCTCCATGCTGATCTATTTTTAATAACTGTGTTTTAAGCTTTATTCTGAAATCACATGCTTTGGTTTTTACAGCTGAGCTTCTATGTTAACTCTTTGACAAGTTTTTATTTCAGTAGCCTTCAAACAACATGTTGACCCCTCAGATTCGAATGGGAATTCAGCCAGTCATGACAGATTCGCTCTTCTCCCCAACCTTGGTTTTTGTTGGTTTTTTTTTTGTTTGTTTGTTTGGGTTTTTTTGGTTTTGGGGGTTTTTTGGGGGGTTTTTTTTGCTAATATTTTCTGTTAAATTATTTTGAAATAAGCCACTGATGGAATTTGCCTGTCACTAAAAGGTACACAGGACTTAAAGAAATATGAATGGGTTAGAGCATGGCAGATGTAGATGTGTGATAATCCCTCCCACAACCAGATGTGTGCATTCAGATCTATGGAAATCAAAGATGAAAATTTGGAACAAACTTCAATGCCCTTGAAGTATACCCAACATCTGCCAAAACTGTCAGACTAAGCATGCAGATCTTAAAGGGCTGCATTTGGCTCCGTGCTCAGAAGTAGTTTATAGAGTACCCTGCCAGCATAATGTTGGTGCAGATAGCATCTCTACCTTGAAATTAGTTTTAGGTAAAGACAATTTTATTTCAGCTTACAGAAACATAAAAATTGCCAAGCACACAACAAACAGACAGATCTGGAATGAGCTTTTAACAGTGTCTGGCACCAGATGCTTCAGGGAAATAGATGAATAGTACAGCAGCTTACCCAAAGGGGAAGTCACTTCCTAAACCCTCTCAGGTAGAAACTAGCTTATAACCTGAAGCTTATGAACTTATATGCTTTCCAAAATTATCTTCCTTTATTGTATTACTATGATTAATAATCTTTATTTCAGTTCTTTTTTTTATATAACAGTTATAGTTATTTACATGCAGTCTTGGAAATGTCCAGTTATCTTTCCTCACTTTTTTGTTTACCCCTTTGAGATTTTGCTAACAGATGTAATATAGAAATAATGGTTATAATTTGCAGTTAAAGAGTTGTGCCTATTTATGGACATTAAAGCAGTTTTTTCTAAGACTATTAAATTTAGCTGCAAAACATCTATTTTAGGTTGGGTAAATAACAACATTAATCCATTAAGGACTTAGCATGAAACGGAGACATGGCCAGTTCTTTCAGATTGGTATATCTAACATTTGGAGACTGATGAGCTCATTTTGCAACTTAGTTTACTTCCTTGCAAAAAACTAAGAGTTCTATGAAATTTTAGTGTGCAATAGAGTCTCAGAACCATGATAAATCAGACTTCTGTTGCTGATTTCCATTTTTGCCCCCACATGATTGTTTGTAATATATCTGCTGAGTTAGGTGCTGTACAAACACATAGAGAAAAGTAGTTCCTACTCTAAGGAATTTGTACTTTAAATAGACAAATATAGAGGACTTTAGAAAATAGTAAAAGACTAAGCTGAAACAGAGGGTCCAAAACCCATTTAACTGTTAACTGCCATTGAATCAGTAGGTTATGAATAAAAGGCTCCTGAATCACTCTCCAGTGATGTAATTGCTGTTGCTAAGTTGGAGGGGCAAGAGGTCATCCAGAAGGACCTGGACAAGCGGGAGAGGTGGGCCCAGGTGAACCTCATGAGTTTCAACAAGACCAAGTGCAGGGTCCTACACCTGGGTCAAAACAACCCCCACTATCAAAACAGGCTAGGGGATGAGAGCAGCCCTGCAGAAAAGGGTTTGGGGGTGCTGGTGGATGAGAAGCTGGACATGAGCAAACAGTGCACACTGGCAGCCCAGAAGGCTAATTGCATCCTGGGCTGCATCAAAAGAAGCGTGACCAGCAGATCAAGAGAGGTGATTCTGCCACTTTACTCTGCTCTGGTGAGACCTCATCTGGAATCCTGTGTCCAGTTCTGGAGCCCTCAATCCAGAAAGGACATGGACCTGATGGAGCAGGTCCAGATAAGGGCCACGAAAATGATCAGGGCCTAGAACACCTCTCCTATGAAGACAGGCTGAGGGAGCTGGGATTGTTCAGCCTGGAGAAGAGAAGGCTTCAGTGGGACCTACTAGTGACTTTCTAGTACCTAAAAGGAGCTTACAAGAAGGCTGAAGATGACCTATTTACAAAGGCCTGTAGTGAAAGGACAAGGGGCAATGGTTTAAATTGGAGAGGAGTAGATTTAGAATTGATACTAGGAAAAAGTCCCTTACCTCGACGATGGTTGTCCTGGTTTGGGAGGACAAACTCAGAAGGAAGCCCCTTTAGAGCCTTCCCCGTCCAAAAAGGAAAGAAATCACTGAACACAGAGACTGAGTTATAAAGAATAACTATTTAACATAGAAATATATATATATATATATAACAGTGGAAAAATATAGGGTGTTACACACCGTCCCGGTTCCCACGCCCCTCACACCACCAGCCGCCCCCTCACTCGCAGTAAAACCTGCTAGGGTACAGTCTGGTGAAGATGAGGNGGGGGGGGGGTAAAAGGGCCAAAAGATGGATACCTCAGGCAATTTTCACATATACTATAACAGTGGGGAAACACTGGAACAGGTTGCCCAGGGAGGTGGTTGACGCCCCATCCCTGGAGGCATTCAAGGCGAGGCTTGGCAGGGCTCTGAGCAACCTGATCTAGTTGGGAATGTCCCTGCCCACTGCAGGGGGGTTGGACTAGATGACCTCCAGAGGTCCCTTCCAACCCAAATGTTCTGTGATTCTGTAATAGCCAGGCCACATTTGTTAAGTATAAATCTGCTAGTCTAGTCCAACTTTGTTCAAATAACTTGTATTACACTCTGTAAAATGATCAGTATTTGGACTTCTGTTAAATGTATTTTTTTCATATTCAACACACCTTTAATTTACAAATCAATATTGAGAACATTTCCACTCAATAAAGGTTTGCATACAGTGTAAGCTTCTAGGAGGCAAGTTAAAATGACAAAAAGAGAAATGTAAGGGAAAAAAAAAAGCTTAAAAATTGAACAGGAAAACTGACTGCCTCATCAATTTTCTCCTAAATAAGTTTCTTCCTGTACTCCTGAGAAGGGAGGAGAAAGAGAAAACAAACAACATCTACTCAATCCTGCAACTCATGAAGGAGGAGAAAGCATATTGTGTATTCTGTCTCATTTATCACTGTCACCATCAAATCCATTCCTGGAGGAGGACAGGGTTCTACAAAGATCTCTCCCTCACTTCTCACTGCCCAGTGCATATCATGCATTGTTTGCTGAGTGATTAGTGAGGCATCTGTGGCTGTATTAATGTGGAAGGTTGGATGTGTTTGACAAGAAGTCAATGATTCTTTCTGACATGACTTTAATAGACACAAAGAGGTGGTCGTGGGATGAGAGTTCTAATGGGATACAGATATGAATGACCCAAGTTTTATGATGAAGATCAATGATATTGATGATTAGTGCAGAGTAGATAATTTTGCTGGCCTTGTAGGAGACAGCTGGAGTAATTCATGAATGCTTTCCCCACCCGTGCCATTATTCAGAGTGTATGGTNTGTCAGCACAGTTATCATACCAGGGGCCACAGGAGACCCCAAGTGATTTTCAGACTGTGCCTAATTTAGAGTAACAAAAAGACCCACAACCAACAGTCACATACTTAGCACACAATAGTGCATGTAGTGGATATATATTATGATGTGCAGAAGATAAAGAACCTTTTCTTATCATCTATGTGAATTCGGTCTTTTCTGTTGGCCCTTCATACCTGGGAATCATAGAAAGGTTAGACTTGAAATGGATCTCTAGATGTTATCTACTCCAAGCCCCTTGCTGTGAATAGGGATACTTATAATTAGAGCCCTGTCCAACCTCACCTTGAATGTTTCCAGGGATGGGGCATCCACCACCTCTCTGGGGAACTGGTGGCATTGCCTCACCACAAAAATTTTTCCTTATATCCAGTCTAAATCTCCCCTCCTTTAGTTTGGAGCAATTGCCCCTTCTCCTATTCTAATAGACCTTTCCAAAAAGAATTTCTCCATCTTTATTGTAGGCTGCATTTAAACACTGGTAGGCTACAGTAAGGTGTTCCTGGAGCCTTCTGAAAGCTGAACCAACTTTCTCAGCCCTTGTTCATGCTTCTTTTGATGCAGCAAATGATTGGGCTAGCCTTCTGGGCTGTGAACAAGGGTAGAGAAGGTAGACTCCAAAGAGGAAATTCAGTTAAAAAATATCCACTAAGCATTACATATCCTTCCTATTTAACCATAATCTAGGTGACCATGTCACAAGTCAAAGTATTCATGATTCATCTAGCATTAATTATTGAAGGACAAAATGAACAGAATATGCTACTTATCGAAAAAGTAGTGAAACTTAATGTGGGACTCATCAGCTACTATAACAACCTAACCAGCTTTCATGATGGAAACTCAGCAGTTATGACAAAATCTGGGTGCCTTCAGTAAGAATATATATGTGGTCACAGAAGGAAAAAAGGAAAAATTATGATAGTACGTGCCATAAATAGTACAATGCTGTCAGAGAGAAGTGAAAACTGACTTAGAGCTCTCAGTTCCAAAAATATGAAATTGCATTAGAAGATTTCATCATCAAGGTGAAACTTATCACATTTGCGATTTTGGGGATTGCCTAAAGATTCCTAACAGACAGCTGCATCACCAAGAAATGTCATATAACTACTCTACATATCCCAATAAAAGAAAATTCAAACTTAATAGAGTGAATAAACAACTGACGATTAAAACCCCTTTTGTAATCACATCATAATATGTATTTACCACAATACTGACTTCACATGGACCAGATCTGTACAACTAATGCAGTGAATATGCTTCAAAGTAGTGTTGTTGGTGGTGGGTTTTTTGTTTCTTTTTATTTTTAAGGAAAATTAAAAAACATCACAAAGACCTTGTCATAGGGTGATTAAAATTGAAGAGTCACACAGGTCCGACAATCGGACACAGGCCTTAGGTCTATCAATCACCACTCCTTATCAGAATCTCCCGCTCTTTACCAAAAGCAAGTTCCTCACTCCCACCTCGGGGAGGGGAAATAGGAGTTAACCCAGCTAGCCAAAAGATTAAAGCAATATACTTATCGATTTATGGCCCCAGCAATCAGAGGGAGGAGATTACCCGAAGTGCAAGGAAAGGAAGGCAAAACCCGGAAGGAAGATCTTTCTAGTCACTTCCTTATATAAACAAAGATACGTTATTCTTCACGTGACAATCGGCTGTTCGTTGATTTGTCCCCCTGTATGATGTTCCAGGTCACAGCCTTTGGTCCCTCGGGTCACCGTTCCAACTTTCATTTTTCTTATCAGTTTCTCTTGGTAAATTCTTTTGCGGGCAAAGGAAGGGGGGGGGGGGACAGTTCCAACTTTGTTTTCTTAAAAAGGAAACGTCTCTGTCCCTTGTCTGTTTAGAGACAGACAAGCCTAATCTCTTCAAAAAGGGGAAATGACGTACAAATGTCAAGAGGATCCCTGATGTCCCTTTCTCTTCAATTTTAATCACCCTGTGACAGACCTATTTTAACTCGAAAATGAGTGCACAAGGGGAGGAAAGTAAAAAGGGGAGAGGCAATTGTATTTGTAAACCTTTAAATACAGAAGTATTTCCAAACCCTAGAAACAGTTCATTTTCTTTGCATTCTGCAAGACCTAACTATATATTTTAACACTAAAATATTACTGCTAGGTTAATCCTTTCTTGTGATGAATATTGAATTCAGAACATATTGTATGTTCTTTGAAGTCATACTGTGTACTCTTGGTAGGAAGCACATTTCTCATAGTCTCTCACAGCAACTAAGAAAATAAATTTATTGGCAGGAACTTATAAAGTTAGTTATAATTAGGGTGCTTTGTTAGACAGAATTATTGTTAAGTGGTATATATTATAAAAAAGGTCTCAGTGAGTGCATACCAGGAATTTCTAGATGCATGTTATTAAAAGAGTCTAAATTGATAAAATAGTCAATACCTGATGAAATCAAGCTTCTTGACTACTCCTCCGTAGGATAGTGTGCATCTAGCATACTGCTTGATAGGCTACTGGTCTGAGCCAAGAAGGCATATAGTGAGGGGTCTGGAGATCCACCTTTTTCAAATCTTAAGATATTCCCTTGAAACAGCTTGTTTCATTCCCTCCTCTTTAGACTTAATGAAACATAAGATTGTGCCAGAGGTAAAAAGAAATTCATTGTCCTTTCTTACTTCCACTTCACGCATTAGTGCACATATGAATGCTCACCCTGACACCATCTTTGAGTTATACTCACTTACTCTTAGCACTAGAATATGTAAATTTTATCTACCTCTTTCAGTCAATGTTGAGAACAGATGGAGGCCCCATGGTCTGCTTACAACACCACGGCAACAGCAAGAGACAACCAGTCATTGATAGCGGATTTTGTCCATGCTTCCTTACATAAGCCTAACAGATACTGTACGTATCCATGTTAACGGACACGTCATCAAGGAATACAACATATGCACACATGACCAAAATACTAGTGGTTCAGTCTTGCATATCGTGAAATTCCTGTGTTGCATGAGCGTTTTCTCCTTTTCAAGATTCTCATCCATTAACAGTGTCAGACAAGAATTGCAGCTGTAGAAGGGAGATACCTGCTTTTAATCCAAACATTAACCATACAAGCATATGTTAATAGATCCAAGCCTAAAAGCTTAATTCTTGAATTTTGTTTGATATATTGTAGTACAGTTTCTTATAAGCATAGTGTAATGGAAACATCTTTTAATTTATTTTTCAAGTTACAGAAAACTTTTCATTTAAGTTAATACAAATAAACGAAAAAGATAAAATATAAAAAGTACAGTCAAACAAAATGCTGAAGGCATGAATTATACTTTAGAAATACTGTGTACTATATTTTCTAATAGCCAAGCATGCTAGATCTGCTACAGCATATGAAAGGACATCTTAAGAAAATCACATCTTTCCTCCAGATAATCAAAGACCTGGTCTGACAAGGAAAATGGATCTTTCAAGGATGTGTTTTTCCTGCCATTTAACATGCCGCCTCAGTAACAGGATTAAAAACCTTGTCATCTTCTTCTTTAAAGAAAAGAAACATGATCAAACTGATAAAGTGATGTATTTTATGAATAATACATTGCTCAAGGGCTTCAATCTACGTTATACACTACATAACCATAATTTGTAATGTTTACTTAAACAGTGGCTCTCCAGAAAACACTTAGAATCACTTAGCATCTTGTCCCTGAGCAGTTTGCGTTAGAAATGTAGACTACTTAATTTCATTGTGCTAAAAGCATTAATGCAAGGGGGGAGGGGGGAGTCATCTTGAATTGAAAGAGGAACAAAAACTTTCTTTAACACGGTTTCAAAGGCACATTCTCTGATGTCACCATACCGTATAGGATTAAATTATCTTTTGATTGTCCAAAACTAAATAATTATAGCTACATTTGTTACAAAATCTCCAACCTAAGACAGGTCCTCTAACCTTCAGACTCTTGTTTTTTGTCTCTCTGTGATGCAGTCTCAGAGTTACCTTACCACTTAAAATGAATTGATACTAAACCTGCTCTTAGGCTGTTTCATGAATACAGTCTGAAGGGTTATAAAAGAGTATATTTTGGCTGAAATCCAGATACCAGTGGTGTTAAAACACCTTTTTGTCACATTTAAGTCGCTAGGTAGGTCAAGTAGGCAAACAATTTGGAAGATGTTTAAATAAACACTCTATTTAATATTTGCTTGGAACCCTCATGGTTTAGTTGGCTAGCCTAGAAATGCTAGACAGGACATACTAAAACAATGGTGATTCTTTAGTTTGGAAAGGAACAAAAATAACATAGAGGTTATATACAGAGAAATACATTCTATAAAAATATATTACATACTCATGCATATTCTTCCACTTGTCTCTGAAAAAATGAAAAAGAATTTCAGAGACAATAGACCAAAATTATCAAAAGAAAAGGTATTTTAAATTAAATTTATAAATACGCTTGAAGAACTCATTGGCACAAACTGTCATTAAGCTAAAATATATTATACATGAGACAAGCTTTTCTAAAAAAGTGTAGTTCTCCAAGGAACACTGGAAAAAATTAAATGAAAAAAAAAAAGAAAAATATTAGTTCTATTGTTTGGGGATTTAAAGTAGTAACTGATACTCTTGGGAGTACTCTCCTAATGATCAGGATCTTCATAATTCTCCAAATCTCATTGTTTAAATAGGTTAAGAGACTAGTTGGGACCATCAGCCTGTTAAAGATGTATTCTAGACAGAGGTAGTTTGCCTTATTAGAGTTGATAAAAAAATAGAATTTCTCATCATCGTAAATCCTTATGTTTCAACATTTCCTTTATTCTTGAAATGAAATGAAACGTCAAAATAACCAAATTTTATGAAGAACAACAATTTTCACAGTCATTTAATTTGAAATCACCGATTTTTTTTTTAAGTAGTGCTAACCTCTCCATTTACTTGAATTACACTCCATTGTTTGTAAGAGAACAGAGAGGAGATTACTGGGTGTTTATTTATGTTTCCATTAATTTAGTGAACCTTGTTTTATCCAATATTTTTAATAGTTAAATTAGATCTGTAAAATGATGGGTCTAACAGTAAACAGATAGGATTGTGTGAGTTCCTACAGGAATACTCTTCCTCTCCACTGCTTACATTTCTTTTACCCTAAATCTACCCTTCTATTGAAAAATAAACTCCAATTTTTACTGTAAAATAAGTAAATGTGACAAAGCTTTTTGGCTGTGCTATGTCTTAAGGTTTTGAGTTTCTTATGTTGTTTTTTTCTGTAGGGATTTTAACAAAGGATGGTTCTGCTGTATCCACAAGGTAGAAACATACTAAACAGATATAATTAAAGTTGATGTAAGCATACCAAAATCATATAACAATGAATTTCATGCAAGCATTTTATAACACTGTGATGCTGCTCTATAACATCACTATATCACAGAAAAGAAATTTTTTAACAAAGCTAAGCATGAATATTTAAATAATATGTAATTACCAGTGAGTAAACAGAGGTTTATGGGATAGTTATACAAGCAGGTTAAAGGAAAATACATTCCAATATTAAAATCTGCTAGTAAGGACAAAGGTTATAGAATAAGCAGGAAAGATGTGTAGTGGAACCAGACCAAGTCTTGTTCCTGAAAATTAAGGGAATATGTCGAATGCAAATGAGATTCCCCTTTCCATTTGGGTGGAGTGACAAGACTGAAAGACCAATAAGAAGGGAGTTAAAAAATGGGAAGAATAAGCCATCTGCTTTGCTTCTGGCTTCCCCTGTCAATGAGCTCTGGAGTCTGATCACCTCGATACCAGTGGCTATAACTATCAAAGAGCACAACACTAATTGTGAGGCATCACACATATATTCCAAGATCAGTGGTATTATTTTTTACACATCTGGGCTACACTCATGGCTAGGCTTCGCGAACGAAGATCCAGGGAGGGCTCCACCCACGCTCCTCATCAGCGCCTTTTACAAGCACGCTGATGACTGAAAAGGCCAATG
>VWZO01004462.1:0-13060 GCA_013396975.1 Bucco capensis | reverse complement strand
CCCAGGGCACAATGCCCCCAGGCCCCGAGCCGCTCCCGCGTTACCACCGCGTGACTCCCCCCCTCACTCGGCCGCCACGGCTTGCAGAACTCTGAACGTGACTTTCCCGGAAGCGCCAGCAGCACCGCCCACTCCTCGCACGTGACGCGAGCGCCGCACCTCCGTCAGACGTTTCCCACCCCCACTTCCCATCCCAGGCCGCCGTCTCTTTCCTCGTGTGTGTGAGGGCTGCGCGCATGCGCGCAGGCAGCAGCTGTCACTCGCACAGGGAACGAGCGTCCCGCAAGGCAAGAGGAAGAGAAGCCCCGAGGGGACCAGTCAGTCGGCGAGAGGCGGGTGGGGAACGGAGCGGACCTGATTCGTGCTGCTCCTGTACCCCCTTCTCCTTGCCTTCCTCTGACTGCGGATGCCAACTTAACCCTCCCCAGACAGGTGCGCCAAAGCCGGGCCGGGGGTCGTAGGATTTATGGGGAGGAGTTGTGGGGCAGCCTGCCGGCTCAGAGGGAGAGTGCGAGGTGTGGGTAGGCCGCTGGCGAGCAGGAGGACAGAAGAAAGCCGGGGCGAGTGAGAAGGTAACGGCGCTGAGGTGGGTTGTTGTGGCGCCGGAGGGAACGGGGTCAGACCGCGGTGCGTCCAGGCGGCGAGGCAGCGGCTCACCGGGGTGACGGCAGTGAGGCAGGCCTTGGGGGAAGGGGGCGAGGGGGGCGTAGCCACCGTGCTGGCCGGAAGTCCCCGTTGGGGTTCCTGAGAGGTCGGGAGCCGTCGTGGCCGGGAGGTGGTTTGTTCGGACGCTCCGTATTGCGTGTAGGTGGGTGGCTGCTGGGACCGGGCTGAGGAAACGAAATCGACAGGTGTCGGAAAAATACGTCTCGTGTTCCCGTTTGTGGCTTACGATTCTGGGTCAGGGCAGTGGATGTAAGCTCTGTGAGAGATCAGGCGATTTCCCCGGGTGTTCAGAGCGGATGGACAGAGCTTTACCTTGCTCCGTGTCCTTCTGGGCTTTGATAAAATTCTATGGGCTTTGCAGACGGCCCTTTTTTGTTACGAAGTACAGCCCCGTTCGTCTTTACGTACCGTTAAAGCGTTCTTCGAAGTTAACAGTTACGAAGTGTTAGAAACTTAAAAGCTGTCTCCTGAGTAAATATCAGTTCAGCGGCCGTTCCGCATCGATCTGCTCCAGGTTTTCAGACCCGGTTTCAGGAGCTCGCAGTGTTAATAGTCTTATATTAATGTGCCTTTCTTCTGTAGTTGATTTTAACTGGCAAACTGAAATGAGAAGTGTATAGAAAATACTTTTCTGCTAGGTTACCTCTGTTAGGAAAAATACTAGATAGCCCTTTTTTTTAAGATTTATACTAGCTCAGAGCATAAACAGCATTTATTTTTTATATTATTAAATGCAGATTTATGATTCTTCGCACTCTTGTCTGAGACATGAGCAACAACAGCAACGGAGGGTCACCTGGTGACTGCTAAACCAGCATGTTTTAAGCAGAAACACTTCCCAAAAGAAAAAAGCTTACTGCCAGCGTAATGCTGGCTGGTTTTTGATATCCTACAGTGTTGTTTTTTTTTTTTAAAACATTCTTAATGAACCAAGAATGTGAAAATGACTGTGGTATAAAGCTTGACTTGGGCTTTAGTCTTATTTTTGCTTGAACTGTCATAACTAGCTGAAGGTACTGCTTCACAGAAGTACCTTCCAAACACAAGACAATGGGAAAACACAGGAATGATTTGGTTTTTACTACTAAATAACTTCCAGTCATGCTTGTGGTACTCTCAGCTTCGGTTTGGAGTGGTGTTGATGTTACTGGTTGCTTGCAACTGATGGTTTTCTTTTAGCTAAATGAAGACATGCATGCATGTAAGAGCACTTCGTTTTTAGAGACTGGCTCTGGAAACAACATGTCCCATCTAAATAGATGTAAAGAAAAATATATTGAAAATAAGTAATTAATTGGTCCCAAGAGGCAGAGTGAGGTTCCCAATTAGCTTTATTCAAATAAAGGGAGAGGGTCCACAGGCATAGTGCCTGTGGTGTCTCTGTCAAGTTGCTGGAGGTTGCAGGCCTCTTTTATCCCTGACCCCCTGGCTGCAGGTGGACCCTCTCCCTTTTCCATTATCAGCTCAGAGGTACTTTGAAAGGTGCAGACTTTTAACGATTTTGCCTGAACTAGGATAAAAACCTAAAACTTAACAATAACTGTTCACACACCTGTAGAAGTTACATAACCCTAATTTGTACATGTCCGTCCTACCTAACTTGTAAGATAAGGTTAAAGGTGAAGCTGTTTCAACTAGTTTAGATAATGATGTCTTGGCCTATATCCCCCTACAGAGAGATGTTCATTATTTTGATGATCTTGTTATTTTTGCAAGAACACAGATATTTATCCATTCCTCACAATTCCCGTCTTTGTATTCCCTTTTTGTATTGTCCCTCCAAATTGCGCTAACATTTTAGCTTTTTTGAGTCTTATGTGCTCTGGGGTGGGCAATTGGCTTAACTTGAACACTTTAGTATGTTCAGTATAAATACTTAAAGATTGTACTATTCTATGTCTCACACACTTGACAATAGCAATCCTTAACATTAAGAGACAAAACCTATTATTAAAGTTAATCCCAAGTGAGCTAGCCAGGTTCCCTATCCAGTTAGCCCTAAAGACTGCAAAAAGTTTATAAACTACTCTCCATCACTGTTTTAAGTTTTCCATAAAAGCCTTCAGATCTCATATTTTCCCTTCTAT
Source organism: Bucco capensis (assembly GCA_013396975.1). Classification (NCBI taxonomy): domain Eukaryota; kingdom Metazoa; phylum Chordata; class Aves; order Piciformes; family Bucconidae; genus Bucco; species Bucco capensis. The sequence goes on along the minus strand of VWZO01004462.1, from coordinate 10,307 downwards.
TAATTGTGAATTATCACTTTTATTGAAGCAACACAGCCCCTCAAACTCCTCACACCTGTGATTAGATCTTAACAATATATAATCCAATGCTGCTCTGTTCTGTAAAACTGCAGTTCTAACTTGTCCCTGTTCCTTGTTTAAAGCTACCAGGGCTTGAGAGGTGTAATTTATAGTTTTTGCAAGGCTACCTGCTATTTTGGATAGTTCACGATGGTGATGCACAGTTAAGACTGGGACTCCTATGAAAGACAAGGCTATTGCTTCACCTTTACGCAGGAGATTTACTTTATCATTGCAGTCTTGGCCAAATTCTTGTAAATGCCATTTCTCTTGCCTCTCTTTAATCTGTTTGACTCCAAGGGCTTAGAGCCACGGTACCTTGTCCTAGAGAACAAGGTCCTCCAGGGGAACTTAGCTGGTAAATGAGAAAGAATATGCTTTCTTGCCACATAAGAAAAAACATCCCATAGGCAACACTACATGTGCACTACTATAACTAACATTTTCAGTTGTATTAGAGTCTAATTCCAAATTACTTAAATTAGTTGAAGGAGAGGCGCAGTTTTGTACTTCTTGTTAATTTGGTGACAACAGGCCCCCAACTGTGTATTGCGTTGTAAGTAAGGTTACTACTAGAAGAGGCAGACATAGAGAAATTTTGCATCACTTGTGGGAAGGTTGACACCCCTACCATGAAAGTAGCCATGATGTTTTCTGTGATATACCCCTGCCATACAGAAGGATGTTCTATTTAATACTTTCTTAGCCAGCCACAATGACAAATTTTCGTTATTGGCTGGATGATAACCTGGTGACATGGACGTCCCCCAGATAAAGGTCATGCTACGGATTCACAGTCTCATTTTGGGTGTTAGAATTCCTGTTCTCCTAGGCTTCTCCAGGAAACTCCACACTGTGTCTTTCGGATCCTTAGATTTAGTCCTTCATTTTGCCATTATGATGTCCAAGTTTCTGGAGCTGGCACTGCTTTCACTTGTGTGTGGTGTGTCCACCCTTGTTTGGCTGTCTTGTCAGCAATCTCAGTAGTCAATAATACTGAAATCGTCCAGTCCACTTGGAGGTTAAGGCTGAATCCCCATTCTTTTACCAGGACCCAGTTTCCAGGTTGAATATTAAGTACAGCGAAGTCCAATGACAGAGTGTGTCAGCTGGGCCTCCTGTCAAAGAGATTTCACAAGAGACAGTGCTCTGGCCACATACTATTTTAAATACAAATCATTAATTTCCACCTCCTTTCCTGGCTCAAAATGGATAGGATAAGGAATCTCAAACATTAGTTCATATGGGGACAGCTGAATGTCCCCGCTTGGTTTGGCTCAAATTGGAGCTAAGACCAGTAGCGGCATCTTAGTTTCTCGTACCAGTTTCAAAAGATGTTTCTTAATTTCTGCATTCATTCTTTCTACTCTACCTGAAATTTGGGGGTGCCATGAGGTATGTAGGTCCCAGTGGTTTCCCAAAGCTGTCATAACTGCTTGAAGGTCTTTCCCTGTAAAGTGAGTCCCTCCATCTGCGTCCATTGTCTCTACTGTTCCATACCTTGGAATTATTTGTTCTAAGAACATTTTAATAACTTATCCAGTGGTTGCTGAAGTGACTGGAAATGCTTGTCGCCACCCTGATAGTTGACATACTCTCATCAGAAGATATTTAAGCCTTCCTGCTCAAGGCATTTCTCTAAAATCCACCTGACATCCCTGAAAGGGATGCACAGCCCATGGTCATTCCCTCCTCACAGTGTCTCCAGCAACACGACAGTTAACCATAGCACAAATTAGGCAGCCTTCTGTTGCCTGTTTTGCAAGAACAGAAAGACTTAAAGCAACATATTCTTTAAGGAAAGCTGCCAGTCCTCAGGAACCCCAGTGGCTCCCTTCATGTAGTTGTCTAATATCTGTAAGGCCTAAGCCTTAGGGTACCCATTGTTTTCCTGTTTTAGCAAACCAGTTATCCTCCTTTTCATTTGTCCCACTGGCTTTAATAATTTCCAGTTCCTGTGGGAAAAGACATTTTCTCTGGTAACTGTGGAGTTGTGGCTAATATTAATAAGAGCAATTTTGATATAATATCCTTGAATGTACTTCATGAATGAGTGCAGCTTTCAAATAGTGGTTTATTAAACTCTTATGTGCCAACATCTTTCCCTGACAGGTGAACAACCCTCTTTCTTCCAAAATTTCCCAAACACATGAGCAACTATGCCTGTTTTGAATCTGTATAACTATATACCACTTTTTCCTTTGTACAATTCATAGGCTCTCATTAGGGTTTATAGCTGTCTGAGCTAACCAAGTGGGAGACAGTGATAGCACATCCTGTGAACTGCTTCCCTTCTTTTATCTTGGAAGAACCATCAATAAACACATTCTCCCCTTCTGGCCAGGGATCACTATGTAGTTGTTCCCCAGTTAGAGTCTGTAAATCTAACACTTAAATACAACTGTGAACCTTATTTGATCCTTCCTTACCTAAGCTTGCTAAGCAAGTAGCTAGGTTAAACCATTCCCTGCTTTTGAATTACAAATATTCTTGTTTCACTGAACAGGTCTCATACAGTAGTAACCTAGTGCTGGTTATCCATTTGTCTTTAACAACAAGAGCCCCTCCCCGCCACTGTAAGCCTTCAGGCCTCCACCACCGTGAAAAACTCTGCAGAAAACAAGGCTGCTTTCCAGCCACTGTGTCCAACATCCCAGAAAAACAAAGTTTCTAAGTACCCCACACCCTGCGCTTCTGCACAAAGATTCCTTTAGCACCCTGCTTGACATTCACATATAACTCAAACCTCCTTCTTGCTAAAGCAGGGACCTCACTTAATTTACTCTCCAAAGCTCCAAGGTCTTGCTTCCCCTCCACATCCACCTACAACATCACACCAGCCCCCAAAACCATCACAACTTCCCCCTAGACCTGGACAACAACACCTCCAAAACAACCACCTGGACTCTCAATCTGGGTTGGCATACCACAGGCCCTCAGCCAACATACATCCCAACCTTCCTTTCCACCACTTGCTCTTTCTTTCATGTACTGCAATATCCTAGCTCCTGGGGGTAGAACAAAACCCCTTCAATGTATTTGTAAAAGCCTGTTCAACTAGGACCAGTACTTCTGTACATCCCTGTAGAAAAACCATTCATGCCAATTGTTTTCCCATTTTTCCCTTTCCCGTTCTGTTCCCACTCAAAGGCAAAGTCCTCTGTGAGTGGGCCTTTCAGAAAACATCCTTTACTTTCCCAGGGTTGCCCACAACTCTGGGTTTACTTCACAAGTCTTATCAGGTAATTTACACAATTCCACAGCGGTATCATCCTCAGTATCCTCTTTTGTAATGTTAATTTGAATCCTGAATTTAGCCGTAAGATCTCTTCTGAATAAATTAAACCCACAATTTGCTACATATATATAAACTCATTTCATATTTGTCTCCATACATCTACTGTCTTTTCCACTTACCCCTTTAATAACCAAAGACCCTTTCTAAAAACGCTTCTTTTCGATATAATGCTCCATTGTGGTGGGTCCCTGTTATGGAGGGGAAACTACACCCCTAACAATTCATCTCCATATATACCCCCTGTTGTTGGGGGTCCACCAGCCTTCATGGACGTTACCTTTTCCAGTGTCCCTCCTGTTTGCATATAGCGCACTGATCTCTCCCCAGTTTGGGTCTCTGGACCCCTGTCCCGACTTTATTCATCCCCTGTACCCCTTTATTAAAGTGCTCATTCCAAGGAGGGGGAGGAACTCTCCCTCAGGGCTGCACTCGGCTTAGTTGCTGCCGCGAGTGCTGCCCAGGTTGTTGTAGAAATTGCGCCATAACCCGAGCCTTGGTGCCAGCACCTCCACCGGCCTTCCCCGAGCTGCCCCAGAGGCCCTGCAGCCGCCCGAACTGCCCGGGAAGTGCAGCCCCACCCCCGCCAACCGTGCTGGCCATGCCTAACAGCAGCTGGAGCGGCAGTTTCGCTCTGCAGCAGGCACGCTTCTCCAGCCCCGCCTGCATTCGTTCCCTGAGGGTGCACGGCTTCCCAAATTTCCCAGGCCTTTTGTAGTAGTATTTTTGCTTTTTCTGGGACCCGAATAAAATACCAAGAAAAAAAATCCCAGTATTTCTACGCGTAATCTGCATTGCCAATATACTCATCTAGCTTTTCTTCCACCCCATTAAGGTCTTTAAGATAGGATAGTAGCTCCTTCCTGAGCCCTCTTAAATCTTATTAAATCTTACGTAGTGCTGAGCCCCCTTAAATCTTGTGTAGTGAGAGGAACAAACTGAAATACCGCCCGGTCCTCACAGAAGAACTTGTCTTAAGGGCATTTGATGCAACCATGGAGCCCTCGTCTGCCCCCAATCGACCCCATCTGGTCACCTTGTTCTGTTCTGACTGAGCTGGCGGCGGCAGCATTTGCAAAATATCCCGTTATCGATCCTCATTTTTGCCCTCCTGCCCGCCTTTTCTCTTTTTCCCTGTGACTGCATGATACAATGTCGCAGAAAATACCTGTTTTAGCCACACCTGCCCACATTTTTGATGGATCACCCCTTTTTCTGCATTACCAAGATGTAAACACAAAGCCTGAGTAAGATTTGCATCATAAGTCCCAAACTCTAGCAATCTTAAACCTTGCAGTTGTGGAAAATCTTGCTGTCGAAGCATGATGTCCAAAAGAGGAGACAGAGGAGTCCTTAAAAAGGAACTTTATTCGAATACAGGGAGAGTCCACTGGGCATATCCCTGTGGGGTTTCTCAAATTGCTGGAGGGCGCAGCCTGTTTTTTGTCCTGACTTCCCGGCCACAGGTAATTCCTCTGCATTTTCCCATTGTTCCAGGTACTCAGAAAGTACAGACTGTCTGATCGCCTATCCCGTTATCAGCGAGACTGTCTGATCGCCTATCCCGTTATCAGCGAGGGAGAAGGGGGTGGGTGAGGTTGGTTTTATCATTAAAATATGCTAGGATTAGGCTGACTCCACAAACTCCAGAGCATATCTGGCAGACACTGAAAGTCATTGTTATGTGGCAGACTAAGTATTTAAACGCTGACAACACACCTGAAGCTGTGGAAATGAGATTCATGAGTATTTCTAGGCCATCAACATACATCTTGACTGTCAGCTACCTCACCCCACAAAGTCTGGTCCCCCTCTTGTACCATCCCCTTCTCATGCCATGTGTTGTAAGTCTTATTATTTCTACTTTATGCTTCTCCCTGAGTGGAGCAGTCAGTATTCATACTAATATCCTAAGCTAAAATTTATTTATTTCACAAACATCCTTTCACCAGTTATAATTGTTAGGGCCTATCCTCTGTAAGTCTGTTCCTTATTCTGATTTACAGGGAGTTTTCTTTGTCTTTACTGCTACAGGGATATCTTATCAGCTGATCTACCGCCTTCCCAGGCCTGTTGAGAGGCTTAGCTGCCCACTATGGTCACACTGCCAGTTCTGCTGCTTTCTTGTGAGGCCTAGCAAGGCATCTTGCCAAGACAACTACAGATATTTCCTAACCTAAGTTACAGTGTTTTTGCAAAGACACTCTTATTCCTCTCACAGTGATAGTCTGGCCAAGTAAAACAATAATACCTCGCTATCACCTCCTTAGTCACTCCTTGTGGTGGGTGAATACTGCAGTCTTAACCTTATATTCAAGGGACTGTCTAGGGGAAGTGAAGCGTTGACACTGTTCTTCTGAGGCTCCTCCTCAAATTGCCCACCCTGCCACCCTTTCTTTCTGTTTACTTCCCCTAGCACGCATTAGAACTCACTGGTGAGATTTATGGACCACCTCAATCCTGGATCACCCCAATCCCCTGTAGATCCCCTCAGTCTTTTCTTCAGACTTGTCCCACAAGTGTGGTTGGTGCCTAGATGAATTCACCAAATTGACCACTGTAACTGTTGGTGAGGGTGCCTTTCAACTTGCCCTGAATCCTGCTGTCCCAAGGGATATGGACAGATCCGTGATGAGCCTCCAAACTGTGAAGAAAAATGTCTTGAAAATAATTGATTAATCAGTCCCGAGAGGCAGAGTGAGGTGTTCCCAGTTAGCTTTATTCAAATAAAGGGAGAGAGTCCACAGGCATAGTCCCTGTGGGGTCTCTGTCAAGTTGCTGGAGGTTGCAGCCCTCTTTTATCCCTGACACCCTGGCTGCAGGTGGCCCCTCTCCCTTTTCTGTTATCAGCTCAGAGGTACTTTGGAAGGTGTAGACTTTCTCAATTTCACCTGAACCAGGATAGAAACCTAAAACTTAACAATAACTGTTCACACATTACATAACCCTATTTTGTACTTGTCTGGCCTACGTAACTTCTGAGATAAGATTAAAGGCCAAACTGTTCCAACCAGTTTAGATAATGATGTCTTGGCCCATTTCCCCCTACAGACAGCTGTTCATTATTTTGATATTCTCATTATTTTTGCAAGAACATAGATATTTATCCATTCCTGTCATGGTTAAATAGATTTTGGATCAGAGTTAGAGCTAATATGTATGAGAGCGAAAGCCTTTAGTCAGTGTTTGTTTAAAAAAAAAATTAAGTCCTGTAATTTTTAGTCCTTAATTAGTGGTGAGTATTTCAGTACAGGATTTTGTATCTCTTGGCCTGATTTCTAAACAAATCAGGCACAGAGTTCTGCATCAAATGTAAATGCACAGTTGTCACAGTAATGCATTCAAACAAGAAGATTGTATTGTCAGATGCTAGTTATTGATCTTCCTAAGTTGTTACGAACAAACACAGTAACTATTAAAAAACCTGTGATTTCATACTTAAAAATACTGGATTGAGTAGATTTAGGACTTCCTAGTTTAAACAACTCTTGATTGGTCTACTTAGTTCTGCAGTTAATTCACATTGCAGTTTTCAGTTTTTTCTATATGTGTGTTTTGCTGAGATATGTTTCATAAGCATGGTTCTTAACAGAATGTGAATAGGGTATATGGTGGTGTCAGTTTGGTAAGATTTGTTATATGAAGGTGGTACTTTTGTCCTACTATCCCCCAACATTAATAAGAAAACCCCATTAATACATTTTAAAACACATTTTTAGTGTACAAGTAGCTTCATTCTGCTTATATAAGATATTTTCAAGTTCTCTCAGTGATCACAAGTGGTTAAAAAGATGTTCTGAAACACTGACATTTAAAACTTACCTAGTAAAAAAATCTCTGTAATAACTTGGTAGCTTAATATTTCATATCCCAAAATGAACAAGTGAAGTGTTGAGTTCTTTCCTTAATTTTCATTTAAATTCATGGACTGACTCAAGATATTTTGAAGAAATGCAGCATTTTATACTCGGAAGAATGTAATTGTTGTGTAATCAAATCACATAATGAGGGTGTTCATAACAATTTGCTGATAAGAAGTCCAGAGTGCATTATAAACTTCTATTATTGTGTTGGTATATAAAGAGTTAGGATGTACTTCAGTTTTCTTAGGTGGCATTGTATATCATAATTCATTCTGTTGTAGGCTTCATTTTGCTCCATTTATTTCACTTGTTTAAAATTGTGGAGTTAGGCATAGAGTTAGACAAACTAGTTTACATCTAACATTTGTGGGATAGTATATTTATAACAGTATACCCTAAAAACTGAGTACAATATATGTAAACAACAGATGAAAAAAGTTGTCAGGATTTTTAATTTAAGGTGTTAAAATTAAAAACATATATTGTGAAGACAGTATAGAAAAAAATTCGGTGTCTAAATCAGTTTCACTTTCTGATTTTGAGACATGACAGGATACTTCATTCCAGTTCCTTTTGTGACATTTCTTGCTGTTAAATATAGAATAACTTGATTGAGGGTATTGTGAATTAGCTCAGTAAACCTAAGATTTCTTTCTGGATTTTCCCTAATAAAAAATTCTCACCCAGGCCTGTTAAATATCTTACCTGAATGTCTACAAGAGGAAACAAAAGCCTAGAGCATCAGCACAGCCATGTACAAATAACTTACATGATTATCCTGCTCTCCCTCTGCTTTGTTCTCTCAAAGGTGACTCAAAGCAAGATGGTAGGCTTTTGAGACAGGCTTTTGGCTTTGGGAAGGTGGAAACCAAGACTAGATAATTAAAAAAACAGACTTTACCATAGGAGTGGGGAGAAAGAAACCTTTGGGTATTAATATACTAGTTATTAGTCGGTAGCTTGTCTCTAAGAAGACTTAGATAAGTACTTAGTAATAGATGGTCTGACAAAAATTACTGTGCTGTGTCAGATTTTGTTTCATTGTCACAGTTCATTTCTTTTGTTATAACACAGCTTCTAAGTTGCTAAAATACCAAATGAAACTGTTGCTTTGGAGCTGAATAAATTGTTTATAGTCATAAACTCATTTGAAAGGAGGAGTGCAATTTTGATTTAAAACTATAATTAAAATTGGAGAAAAGTGTAGAAGTTTGTAAACTGAGTTGTGAATAAAGGCATAGAAAATAAAGAATTTAATAAAATCCCTAAGGTTTAGGTATGAAATGCCTCATGTGTGAGTTCGATTTCAAATGGAAGTATTCAGAGTATTTGATTTGAATAAATGACAAATATTTCAAAACTGAGGTCAGTAAAAAATATTAGGTAACTGTTGAGAAAAACCTTTTTCATAAGTGATTTGTCTCCTTCAGGGTTGTAGATACTGCTTATATTTGAGTTGGTAGAACTTCTAGACTCACAATCTTCTTTTGTTCTGCTTGTGGAGATAAAAGTCTTTGCAGGTTCCTGCATAGCTATAGTCATATATAGTCATAGCTATGTAGTTTACTTTTTGTTGAACTTTTAGCATTGCAAGGTGATACGACATGCTGCAAGGTCAGCAGAAGCACAACATTGATTATTTCTCCTTGCTCCTTTTGTCTCATAATTTTGTGGATTAGAGCCATGTGGTTCCCAGACAGCAGTCTGTGAGTTACATCCTGTCATGAGTTAGGGGCTGGGGTGACTCCCTAACTGAGTGACAGTTGCTCCATTGCCTCCCTTTCCCCCAACCCTGGGAAGGGAAAGGAAAATTGGCAGTAAAGAACTGTGGGGATTTACGGATTGGAAAAAAAAGACTAAAACTACTTTAATAAAATAATAAGAATAAAGTATTTACAAATACATACAGAGCCAAAATAAAACCCCAAATGCCCCTTTTTGGTAGCTACATCATCACTGAGTAGGCCCAGCAGGAGGTGGTAGCCTGATGGGGTTAGCTGGATTCTGGAACCTTTGATCTGGACTGGCAGAGTCCTCCTCAGATGCCAGCCATCAAAGGAAGAGAGAAGAAGAGAAAGGAGAAGAAGGAACTAAGCTTCTTCATATAGTGGAATATGATGTAGGAAGTATGGAATACCTAGTTGGTCACTTTAGGGTCACCTGAACTGTCTACTTCTCCCTGAAGGTATAGTCATTTGCTCTGCTTCCCCTTTGTCGTATACAAGGTCTGTGACCATAGTGCGTTCCATTCCTTGGTCATAATTGCAAAACATTGGTTATTACCTGTGAAAAACAAGCTACTAGATTAAGAAAGTGCGATTAATTATAGCAGCTTCAGTTGAAAAATAAAATCACTGAACAGAATTTTTTGGTTTTAGCCCAAACCAGGACACACAGAATCACAGAAAGTTAGGGGTTGGAAAGGACCTCTGGAGATCTAGTCCAATGACACTGCCAGAGCAGCTTCANTATCAAGTCCAACCATAAACCTAACACTGCCAAGTCCACCACTAAACCATGTCTCAGGACAACATCTACATGTCTTTACAATACCCCCAGGGATGGAGACTTCACCATTTCTCTGGGCAGCCTGTTCCAGTACTCTACCACCCTCCAAGTAAAGAAGTTGCTCTTTATGTTTAGATAGAACTTCCTGTGTTCAAGTATGTGCTCATTGACTCTTGTCCTGTAACTGGGCACCACTGAAAAAAAGACCAATCCCATCCTCCTGACGCCCACCCTTATAGTATTTGTAAGTATTGATAAGATCCCCCCTCAGTGTTCTCTTCTCTAGGCTAAACAAACCCAGCTCTCTCAGCCTTTCCCCTTAAGAGAGATGTTCAAGTTCCATAACCATTTTTGTAGCCATTCTCTGTACCCTCTCCAGAAGTTCCCTGTCCTTGAATAGAGGAGCCCAAAACTGGACACAGTACTCTACAAACAGCCTCACTAGGGCAGAGTAGAGGGGGAGGATAACCTCCCACGACCTACTGGCCACACTTTTCTTGGTGCATCCAGGATGTCATTGACCTTCCTGGTCACAAGAGTACATTGTTGTCTCATGGTCATCCTGCTGTCCACCAAGACAC
>VWZO01004461.1:1491-16912 GCA_013396975.1 Bucco capensis | reverse complement strand
ATGGAGCTGATGGAGCAGGTGCAGAGGAGGCCACGAGAATGATCAGGGACTGGAATAGCTCTCCTACGAGGACAGGCTGAGGGAGCTGGGATTGTTCAGCCTGGAGAAGAGAAAGCTTTGGGGGGACCTACTAGTGAACTTCCAAGCAGGCTGCAGAGGGCCTGTTTGCAAAGGCCTGCAGTGAAAGGACAAGGGGCAATGGTTTTAAATTGGAGACAAGGAGATTTAAACCGGACATTAGAAAGAAGTTCCTCCCCATGAGGGTGGTGGAACACTGGCCCAGGTTGCCCAGGGAGGTGGTTGAGTTCCCATGCCTGGAGGCATTGCAGGTGAGGCTTGCCAGGGCTCTGGGCAAGCTGCTCTAGTTGGGGATGTCCCTGCCCACTGCAGGGGGATTGGACTAGATGGCCTCCAGAGGTCCCTTCCAACCCAAACCATTCTAGGATTCTATGATTCTATGATCTCCTCCTGGGATTTTCTCTGGGATCTGGTTGGATTAACTTTTCAGGCAAGACAAACTTTTGTCAAAATTATTGGTTCCAGTGCTTTAGCCTGAGAGACTGTTAGAAACATCTTCAATTGGCTTGCAACAGTGCTGCTCCACCTCCTTTCTTATTCCTTTTCTCACATCACATCTAAAGCTTGTTGTCATAAGCTTGCTGGCTCAGCAAGCTGAGACACCTGAAAACTACATGGCATCAGCAACAGAAGCCAAACTGCTTTCAGACTGCTGGAATTCTTGCAAAACACTGGACAGACACACACTATTTCTAGTTCTTGCTTCAAAGTGTGAACAGCAGAGCTTTTTGGCAAAAAAAAAATGTTCACCATGTTTTTCTACAGGTAAAAATTTATTAGTTTATTGAATCAGTTAAATCAGTTTGGCTAGAAAGTACTCAAAGAATTTAGGTGGAAGTAAATAGTTGGCATAAAAAGTATCAGCACCAATAGTATGATAAACTTACAAACTATCAAAAACAAATTTAGAGAAGGAAGCATCAATCTTCACCAAGAATGCTATTCCCAAGCTATAATGGCTGAATATGATAGAGCCCATTAAATGCCAAGTATGATATTATGATATTATTGAAAGGACAAGGGGCAATGGTTTTAAATTGGAGAAAAGTAGATTTAAACTGGACATTAGAAACAAGTTCCTCCCCACGAGGGTGGTGGAACACTGGAACAGGTTGCCCAGGGAGGTGGTTGAGGCTCCATCCCTGGAGGCATTCAAGGTGAGGCTTGCCAGGGCTCTGGGCAAGCTGATCTAGTTGGGGATGTCCCTGGCCACTGCAGGGGGGTTGGACTAGATGAGCTCCAGAGGTCCCTTCCAACCCAAACCATTCTTGGATTTTATGATTCTATGATACCTCCTATGGTACAGAGATGTTTCCTTCAGTGACGATGATAATTTCTTTGCTATACAGTTGTATTTTCAGATATTCAACAGGGACTGTTATTAAAGAAGCACCCTCTGTGCAAGGGGTATGCCTTTGGGAGATCCAGTGTTAGTTTTCACCACCTGTATAAGACTTTTGACTTCTGCAAAGGAACCTATGTCCCAGGGAACTACCAGGCACTAATAATTTTTCCTACTTGCAGCTGTTGTATAGTGAGAGACAAGAAACTGGCTTTCCATTTATCATAGTCTTCCTCCAGAATGAACTAGCCATCACTTTGCCTAAGCTGTCACTCTGCTGAAATGAGCTGAGAGACACTCAGCCTCCACACAGTGAACATGGCATTTGGCAGAGAAACCACTCGGGCAGTCTTTGTTCCCTTACAGGAAACCTTGTGGGCCTCACTGATTTCCTGGGAAAAGTGCATAAGTAACCACGGCATGATCAGGAGGTAGTACTGGCATAAAAGGGTGCTGTAAACTGTGACCGAATCACAGAATCGTGAAGGTTGGAAGAGACCTCTAAGATCATCAAGTCCAACCAATATCTATCACTACCATGCCACTAAATCATGTCCCAAAGTACCGCACCTAAATGTTTCTTAAACATGCCCAGGGATGGTGACTCCACCACCTCCTTGGGCAACCTATTCCAAGTCTTAGCAACCCTTGCAGTAAAGAAATTTCTCCTTATATCTAATCTAAGCCTCCCCTGCTGCAACTTGAATCCATTTCCTCTTGTCCTCTCAGTGTTAACCCTGGAGAAGAGACCTATCCCCATCTCTCTACAACTTCCTCTCAGCTAGTTGTAGGGAGCAATAAGGTCTTCCCTGAGCCTCCTCTTCTCCAGACTAAACAACCCCAGTTCCCTCAGCTGCTCCTCATAAGACTTATGCTCTAGACCCCTCACTAGCCTTGTTGCTCTTCTCTGGACATGCTCTAATGCCTCTATATCCTTGTACTGAGGGGCCCAATGCTGAACACAGTATTCAAGGCGTGGCCTCACCAATGCTGAGTACAAGGGAATGATAACTTCTCTGTGACATCTTATGTAGCTCACAAAAAAGCACCATTTGACAGCACGCAGATATTCAATAATATTTCAGGAGATAGCTAACATCTGTGTACCAAATGGTGCCCAGTGGCTGAGCTTTAGGAAGACTCCCTAGGATTTTCATCTGAGTTTGCATCCCAGCTCTAAACCTAGGAAGTTTTTACATTTCACAGAATCACAGAATAGTTTGAGTTGGAAGGAACCCGTAAGGATAACTGAATCTAACTCCTGGTCCTACACGGGACACCCCAAGAATCACACCATATGTCTGAGGGCGCTCTCCTGCATACTGACAGGAAGGAAGCAACAGCAAGGCATGTTGCTTCCTTGTTTGTCCCCACAAACCTGCACTAAAGGCCTCTCCTGAACTGATGTGAATCTACCTGGCTATCCTGTTGTTCTCTCTGGGGACTCAAGGATGCAGACCTCCCTGTGCTGCTCTTCATACAGAACTTGGTGTCTCTTAACCATGTTAGCTCCACAGGACATTGGCCATAATCTCTATTTTGAATGTGTTGCGGAATCAAATGTGCAGAACTTGAAGTCAAGGCAGGTTAAGTACCTAAGCAGGGGATAGGTATAAATATCATGCCAGGATCAGTCCTTGCCCTCTTCCATGAATGTGAAATTCCCTGATGTAAGAAGCTCAGAGAGGGTTCAAGGTTCCAGCTAGGGACAGACTTGTGCATGATCTCTCTGCAGCAGTGAGAATTTGCATTCAGCTGACTGAAATCAAGCAAGTAAAAGAATGTAATTTAAAGCATACATGAAGGGATTACACTCTGTCCTGTTACAGAACTAAATGGAGATGCTCTGCGCCTACCTTTCTCAAAGTGTTTCTCTGAGATGGAAGATGAAAATTTATGTTTTGTTAAATATGGAATGAGAGCCAACTGATTTTTGTGACTAATCCGTAGTGCAGAAGCAGTGTCTTGCAGAATATGCTCTCTCTCCTGTTTTATGTCCAGTTTTGTGAGAAGGAAAGTAGCAGGCTCAGCCTCTAAGGGCTCATTTGAGAGGGCTTGGTGCTGCCTGCTGAGCTTGAATGCACAGGCAGTGGTCAGGAATGAAAAAGATGTTGAGCCTTTTCAGGCAGAAGGATCCTCCATTGCCTGCTGTCACCAGTGCCTTCTCCTTGTTCAATAAACTGGACATTTGTAAAGTAATCCTCCACCTAGACTGTGTTTCTCCTAGGGATTTGATTTTTTTAACTCTTTTTTATTTAAGACTTTTTAGTATAAAGTAGATGTTTTCTGAAGTCCAGCTCTAAAATCCTAAGGGACAAGTTCTCTTTACTGGAAGCATTATTTGCTCTTGGAAAACCCAGCGGCTGTGCCAGGTAAATGCATTCTGGTTTGCAAATCCCATGCTGTTTTTATAGTCACCATAGGCAATGTGTGGCAATTATCTTCTGAGAAATGCAGAGTTTCTAGGAATGATCACCACTCTGCCTTTAACTTGAGTTTTGGTCTTCCACATACAAGCCTGGAGATTCCTGAATGTATTGTCTCTGTGGCAGCATATGTTACTAAGTTAGTCCCCAAAAGAACTGTGGACACAAAGTTAGAGCTAGACCTTGCCCTGGGACTGTATGTTCTTGATATTAACAAGTTCTACAGAAGGTTTCTGCTGATCTGTGTCCTTCCAGCATCCAGGCTATCTGCCTTCTGGGAGGGTTCAGTTCTTCTGAAATCTGACTCATCTCCCCAGGGGGCAATGCAGACTCTTCTCCAGCTGCTTCTAAAAACAAGAAATCTACTGAACTCCAGAACTTCAAACAACAGTAAAATTTCTCACAGTTATACAATCTCCATTGTCACAGCATCAGAGAACCCCCCCACCACTCCTAGTTTTGGCTGTATTTAATCACTAATGAGAAAGCTGTTGCTATTTTTCCCTATCAAGCATTTGGTGACTGAGGCACTAAAACTCCATCTGCACAACACAACACAGCTCTCAACAAGCAAGATCTAAAGGGAGTGACACAAAACCCAGCACAGTCCAGTAAGTTCTGTGCCTAGTTAACTCAGCCCTCTGGGAAGCTTGGTGAAGCAGGGCTACAGAGGTGCTTGGTGAGGGTGGGTGGGAAAAGATGGGCAGATGTCTCATTATGGCCAAATGTAAGGACTGAGGGATGCCATGGACCCTGGAAAGCTGAATTCAAACCTAAATGACAGCTTCTTAGCTTAGTGCCCTGCAGTCTGCTGAAATCATTACAGCACCATCAGGAGCTGCTTGAACAATCAAAGTGTAAATGCAATATCATGGGAACATCATGTCAAACTCTCCAAGGCTTTGGTGACAACTGTACCAAATCACAAACTTTTCTATTAGAAAAACCCAACCCAACCAATGAACCAACCAAACAAAAATCCAAATAATTTTAACACTTTGTATTATCCTGTTATGTAGAATCTCCCCTTTTTAATACATCCTGTATAAATTAAAACAGCTTCAGCATATGCTCACTTCTTCTCATTAAACATCTCCAGGAACATCTCAGCAGTTTTACATGTGGACTAAGAACTTTAGCTCTGGTTTCCTGGACAATCTGCTGAAATTGCACCTAGAACATCACAACAAAATCTCATTAAAGTCCACCATGGTCTTTAATCTTGGACCCAGTCCTTTTTTTTTACCTTGCTCACTGGAGATAGGAAATATCTTGCCAGAATAGGACTGGGTATGAGTGACAACAGAAAACCCTGGAATGCAATTCTCCCTGCTTAGGAGCTTTATAAATCCATGATGGAAAGACTGTCAGTGCCAGGCACGACTGATGTCTGTGTGAATTGGATCATTTCAGTGCCTAATACAATCCATTTAAAGGCAGAATATTATGCAGTAGGCACCTGATTCACTTTCTGTAATGAAGTTGTAGAGCTTTATGAAGGCATGGGAGTGTTAGACCATGTGCACAACTCAAGGAGGAAACTTCAGGGTCCTTAACTCTTTCCAACTTTTCTATGTTTTTATCAGAATAGCTAATAATGCAGGCACACCGATAATAGCATCCATATATAAAAAAGCCATTACATATGTGCCAGCATGAAAGTTGTGAGGAAGGACTGGTCTCCCCATGGAGTCCTTTATGTGACTCACGCTGTCTCTGCTAAGTATGCATAAGGGCATATGTGTTATTTGGTAGTGGTATACTATTCTGCAAGTTGTTCACTACACAGAGGATTTGTATCTTTTGTTATCAGAGATCGAACACCTGTACTTGAGATGTCTTTATCAACTGAGATACATACAATATGCAATAAAGAATTACACATTATGCATTAAAGAATATTCCTGCTGTTAAGCTGCTTTGTTGTAAATTCACTTAGTGACAAAAAAAGATGATGGAATATAACTTCTCCCTGACAAAAAATTGGGTTTTTTCCCAGAGGCTCAAAAATGCCTCGAGACTCTCTCAACTGTCTCCCTTGCCTATCTATGTGATATTCAACAAGCACTCCCTTCCTATGCAAGCAGGTGACTTCTTTCAGGCAACAATGTCTTATGGAGAGACAATACATTTTATGCTGAACCACGCTGACAATCATTTATAACAGATTGATACAAACCAGCCCAACAGCCACTCTGGCTTGCTGATAGGTTTTTTTTTCCTCCCCTGCTTTTTCCATAGCACAAAGCAGAAGGTGGGCAGATAGCCCCTTATGAAGTCCTGCTTCTGGGTAATCTCACTTTAAGATAGTCTTTCGGCAGGGCCTGTTGTGATAGGACAAAGTATGATGGTTTTGAACTAAAAGAGGGAAAATTTAGACTGTATAGAAGGAAGACTTTTTTTTACACTGAGGGTGGTGAAACACTAGCACTGGTTGCACTGAGAGGTAGTAAAAACCCCTTCCCTGGTAACATTCCAGATCAGGTTGGACAGGACTCTGAGCAACACTGGTCAGACAGTCCGTACTTTGGGTTCTTTGATCATGGGAGGGTTTATTCATCCCCAGGTCTATTGGCACCTGATGGGATACACCTTTCTCAAAGGGGAAAAAGAATCATGTCCCAGTAGTTAGCAGGGCTGATTGGGAGAGCTCTAAACTAGGTTGTAAGGGGGAAGAGGATGAAACCGGGCAAGACAGTGTCAAGCAATGGGATGGCTCTCCAAAGTCTAAGGGTCTAAGCACTGGTGAAATCCTTCTGCCTGCCTCAAGTGACAAAGAGAATCAAAAAGCATACCTGAAATGCTTTTATACCAATGCACACAGCATGAAGAATAAACAAAAGTTGGAGATCTATGTGAGGTTACAAGACCATGATCTCATGTCAGTTACTGAGGCATGGTAGGATTGCTCAGATGATTGGAATGCTGTTATGGATGGCTATGTCCTCTTTAGGAGAGACAGGCAGGCTAAGCAAGGTGGTGGAATTGGTCTTTATGTGAGCAAGCAACCGGAATGTTTTGAGCTCTCCCTGGGAGTGGGTGAGGAGCAAGTAGAGAGTTTGTGGGTAAAGATTAAGGGAAGGCTAACAGGTGTGAGACTGTTTTGGAAGTTTATTACAAGCCGCCTGATCAGGATATAGAAGTTGATGAGGCCTTCTACAGACAGCTGAGAGTTGCCTCACAATCACAGGCCTTAGTTCTCTTCCACAGACACCTGAGAGTTGCCTCACAATCACAGGCCTTAGTTCTCGTGGGGGAATTTAATTATCCTGATACCTGCTGGGGAAGCCACACAGTTAGGCATTTACACAGTCCAGGAGGTTCCTCGAGTGTATTGATGCTAACTTTCTGACTCAGATAGTAGAGGAGCTGACTAGAAGAGGTGCAATAGTTGACCTAGTACTGACAAATAAAAATAGGTTGGTGGAAGATATCAAGGTTGGGGCAACCTCGGCTCTAGTGACCATGAGATGATCAAGGTCAGGATCATGGGAAGCTTGAGTAAAAGAATAAGTACGATTACAACCCTGGACTTCAAGAAGGCTAACTTTGGCCTCTTTAACTGCTTGGGGAAATCCCATGGGTAGAGGCTCTGGAAGATTTGGGGGCTAAAAAGATTTGGGACATATTCAAGTATCACTTCCTCCAGGCTCAGGATCTGTCTATCCCTAAGTGTAAGAAGTCAAGTTGGGTAAGTAAAAGGCCTGCATGGTTGAGCAAGGAGCTCCTGAAAAAGCTCAGGTGTAAGAAGGAAGTTCACAGCATGTGGAAAGAAGGGACTAGCTGCTTGGGAAAACTACAAAGGTGTTGTCAGCGTATGCAGGGAGGAAACAAGAAAAGCCAAGGCCTCCTTAGAGTTAAACCTGTCAAGGAATGTCAAGGTTAACAGAAAGGGTTTCTTCAAGTACACTGGAGGTAAAAGGAAAATTAGAGAAAACATGGGTCTGCTGTTGAATGAGGCAGGTGCTATGGTGACAGAGGATGCAGAGAAGGTGGAGTTACTGAGTTACTGGGTAGATCAAGTTAGAGAACAATTATTTAAACTGGATGTTGGGTCTAGATGGGATGCATCGAGTGCTGAGGGAGCTGGCAGAGGTCATTGCTTGGCCACTCTCTATCATCTTTGAAAGGTCCTGGAGAACTTACAGGGTGCCTGAGGGCTAGAGGATAGCCAATGTCACTCCAGTCTTCAAAAAGGAGGATCGTCAGGTTCGAAATCCCCGCCTATTGAAGGCTCGCAATGGCTCAGCTCCGTCCCTGCTTCGCCCCCGCAGTTACCCCAGACCACCACGTCCGGAAGCTGCGCCCAGGGGACACAGGGACGTGACACAGGGCACGCACAGCCCGGGGTCAACACCCCTCCTGTGCAGACAGATCTGAACAGCACTGAAAAGCACTTTTGCCGAACTTACCTTGCTCGCAGGGCAGCTCATCCCTCGATGCCGGCTCATAAAAGAGTAATCAAAGTAATCAAGATGCCGTTCACTGTGCTTGAAACAAGTGCTGTGTGAGATGGCATTGGCTTTTGCTATGTAAACCAAAGCAACCATCAGACAGCAATACGACACTCACTTGAAGAGTGCCAGACGGGTACCCGGCACTGGTGAGAAACAGGGCACTCACTGGGTATTCATAGAAACATTTTGCTTGGTAAAGGTACTGCTTGGTAAAACAAAAGGTCTCCCGTGAGCCTCCTCCATGCTAAACAACTCCAGTTCCCTCAGCTGCTCCTCATGAGACTTGTGGTCTAGAACCTTCACCAGCTTCACTGCTCTTCTTTGGACATGCTCCAGCACCTCAATGTCCTTCTTGTAGTGAGGGGTCCAAAGCTGAACATGGTGTTTGAGGTGTGGCCTCACACCAGTGCTGAGTACAGGAGGACAATCCCTTCCCTAGTCCTGCTGACCACACTATTGCTGATACAAGGCAACACGGTAGATCGGGCACCCAGCAAGGGTGTGAGGGCAGCTTGTTGTCCGGAAATCATACACTTTTCGTAGGAGTTAATTATATCGGAAATGGGCAGGTGAAAGCTTCAGAGTGAGGTGTGAGAGCAGCAGCAGCCAACCTTTCCGCCGATCACGACAGCGACCCAAACAGAGCTGAGCCGAGCCGCCCCGCCCCGAGCGCACTCGCTCCCGCCCCGCCTTCCAGGTGCGAGGTGGAGCAGGAAGCGACGGCGGCAGTAGTGGAGGGGACTCGCGGCCGCCTTGGAGCCGGATCCATGCGGGGAGATGGCGGCAGGCCGGGCGCTGGCCGCGCTCCTGGCCGCCCTCCTGGTCACCTCTGCGGAGTTTCTCCAGCGGGAAGGTAGGGACGGGGCGGCAAGTGCTGCGCGACGCAGCTTCTCCTCAGGCCCGTGCAGGGAGGTGGGTACCCGGTGTGCGGCCGAGCCCTGCCTTGCTGGTCTTGGCCGCGCCGCGGGCGAAAGCTGGCGGATCTGTATTTATCTCCGTGTGCTGCTTGCTCGTTTAGTTATTATTAGTTATTAAAAGGGGCAGGAGGCGTCCTGCTGCACAGGGGTGCTCGGACACACCGTAACCATCGTGTTGAAATAAGGGCATCCAGTTTCAGCATACCTTTTCCCCTCACTTTTAAATAAATACTAACGAAATACACGTTTTGGTCTTTGCATCCTCGCTTGCTGGAGTATTGACTGTGGAGGTAACTTAACAACGTACTTTCCCTGGATGCCAGAGAGGGTGCTGACTTCCCTGTGAGGAGCAGGAGCTTGCAGGATCGTGCTGTGTTGGATTGTGCAGTCGTGCAAGCTTTTAAGCGAAGAACATTATCTTATTTATTTAGATTGATGGGTGAACTGTAGGTGCAGGGAAACAGAGTGACCCAGATGGGTCTGTTTAATAGGAGGCTGCTGCTCATTACCAACTCTGCATCGCTTGAGATTCCTGGATACTTGATGCAATCCTGTGTGTATAACTCGTGAATAATTTTCTTCAGTCTTGT
Source organism: Bucco capensis (assembly GCA_013396975.1). NCBI lineage: Eukaryota > Metazoa > Chordata > Aves > Piciformes > Bucconidae > Bucco > Bucco capensis. Next base: position 7,102 of record VWZO01004461.1, on the reverse strand, counting down.
CTGCGATCCCAACAGAATTCCAGTTAGGAACACGGAGGCAGCGTGTGGGGTTTTCCTCAATTTCCAAAGCAGCTTGATTGCAAAAAAAAAAAAAAAAGAGCATTCTCAAATCTAAACAGTCAAACAGTCTGTTTTATAGCTACTAATAGCGATAAAATAATAGTTATTAGTAATATTACAGCTAATAAGACTTACTAGTCTTTAACAGGACTTTTATTATTTATTGTTATTGTTTTTTATTATTTAATAGAGTTTTGTTAAAGGCTCAGTGTCCTTCTATACAAAATCACTGCTGAGTTATTTGCAGTGGCTATGAATAATCTAAAGAGTCTGATGTGGAATTTGTGCCTTTTGAACCTTTCTGTTACCTTCAACTGCACTGGTTATGCTGAAGTGTGTGGCTCATGGCCATTGTTATTACAATCAAAATAGTCTGAACTTTTTACTGTGAAATGGGACAACACTGAGGTTCAAGTTTAAAGCTGTGTAGGCTTTTAAATAAAAAATTTCCATTTCATACATTGCCTTTAAGTTGAGTGAATTAAAGTGGTTTGCCTCTCTAAGACTCTTTTACATTTCCCTGAGCAAAGGTTTGTCCTGAAAACCTAGTATAGTCCAGGTGAAGGTTTTCCCCCACAGCCCTATGTAGCCTGTATTTTTTTAAGATGTTCTCATTACACTGGTGCTGAAGATGGTACTGGCTCTGCTGTTGCTATGTGTTGTCTGCAAGTTGCAGCAATCTCCCTTTCAGTGAGGCCAGATTTAGGCTGAGTGTGCAGAACCATACATGAGGTGGGTATAAGCATGCTCTGATGGGACAGCTACAAATCGTGGTGCTGTCATCTGTGATGGAATCCTTTCTTCTCTTGCCTTCTCCCTCTGCCCTTTCCCAGCAGATACAGTATTACAGTGTTGTCGTGAGTGTCCTCTTAATAGGAATGTGTAGGCCAAGCATGGCTGGTCACATTGTCTTCAGAGGAGCTTGTGGGTTTTCTTCAGGTGCAACTTTATGCATAATGTACATTATCGAAAGAAACATTGGTTAACTTAGAGGAGGAAAACTGTGGAGAGAAGTACTTGGTGCAACAGCAGTGCATAGACATTCGAGTGAGCAAAGTGTTGCATATCTGACCTTTGAAAATGTGTTTTCCAGCTAAAAATGTGTTTCTTTGAAGTGCTAGTATCGGACTTTTATGATGTCTATGAAACATAAATATTTCCAATTTAAAGTATTCTTATGTGATTAAAATTGCCTATGTGTTTTGAGGTTTGTCTTTAAAATGTCATTGTTATAAGAAGTGCATTTGCAAATACTGTCTGTTGTTTCGTGTGCCACCCTTCAGTTAACTTTTTCTTGGCAATTGACTAATTTGAGTCCTGCATCAGTCTTAACAATTAAAGCTGCTTTTTTTTTTTTCCTTAAATAAAAAAAATCCCAAGCTGTTAGCAGGGTCTCTCTACTGATCTGACAGAATATAAGTAACTGGCCTATTTGGGCTCCTCTGAAAGTTGGTGGAGGCTGGCATATTTCCATTCTGAATCACCATTTGCTCACTCAATTGAGACCTCTTCTTTTAAGGCCACAATTAATGTGCATGAGTATTCGGTTGTATCTTCTTGTTGTTTTTATTGCTTGCCTCATGCCCTTATCTGGAGTGCTTAGTTTGCACTCTCTAGAAAAAAATGTGTGTATAATACGTTGCTTGTTTATTTTGTGTGTCATTTCTAGTGTTACTACCTTAAATTTTGCATCAGAAAATACACTTAATTTTTTTTTCTTAATTCCAGATAGTTTGTAAACCTTTGCCCAGCTGGGCGAAAGGCTAAAGATGGTACCTTAACAAAGCACTTCCTGCAGTTTCTGGGACATTAGCTGTCTTTCTGATGCTGCACAGGTATTCCTGTCAAACCTCAGCTCTGGAGTGGACAACGTATCCGCTGCAGCATGGGTTGATTTGTTGGCACTAAACCATTAGCTGGTTCCTGTGGAACACCTGATGACTTTTGTTAGCCTTTAAACAGGATTCAGTCAACAGAGAGCATGGTCACCATCCCTCATCTCAAAAACTCTAATCTGACGGAGGTGTGATCATACAGATTTCTCTTGCTCAACGTTTGCTTGTGCTACCAGGGTACAAAGGAAAGGATGTGGGTTGTGCTGTCGTTAGTAAAGTATTGGCTGCTAGCAGTTATGTCAGAGCAAAATCCTGTTTCTGTATTAGCTGGTGGCAGAGGTGAGGGTTTGCTGCCTGTAGCTGAACCCATGTGGTACAGATGGTGTAGATGGAACCTCCTGGAAGAGCTTCAGGAAAAGCCAGTTGAAGAATCGTGCCGTTAGGTCTGGTTGATGTGCATTTCACATCTGTTAGTGTGAGTCTGAGTGTGCAGGCTGTCAGTACTGGGGGAAAAAAGTTGGTTTTTTTTCTTAAATTTTTCTTCTATGATGGTGGGGAAAGTCTCATCTTTGCCTGCTCCACTGGACACCTTCTAACAATCATCCTGAAGGGTGCCATGGAACAGCCTGCTTTGAGCTGTGCCTTTTGATTTCTTGGGGAGCAAAGTGAGTGTGGTTACTCGCTATCAAAGCAAACTCTTTGTTTTGAGAAATGCAGTCACGTTGGCATTTTGGAGTTAGCCCTGGCTTTTCTGGGTCCATGGGTGGAGCTGAGAGATTATCAAACTGCAAGGGGTGAAAAGGGATGATGACCTGAAGTTCCTCAGAAGTGAAAGATAAATTGCTGTCAGCAGGGTGTTTGGCATGGGAGGGACCCCGATTGTGAAATGTGCTTTTCCACCTTTGTTAACCAGAGCCAAGACTGAAGAGATGCTCAGACATGCTCCAGGATGCTGTTCTCTCACTGGTTTACATTAAGGTAAACACCCCTTTGATCAAGGGAGGCTCCTGCAGCTACTTGCGTGGTGTCTTAGTTTTCCTTATACCAGTGCAACATTTTCTCATCAAGTTATGGAGTAACATAGTGTGCATTGTGCGTGTTGTGAGTTGGTGGTCAGCTTGGACTGACATATGCATATTGCTTCTACAGAAGCAACAAAACTACTTATCTGTAAAATACTAATGAAGAAAAGGCAGCTCAGAGTCAACACTTTTCTTTCCATAATTACAGCTAAGCTTGCTACATCACAATGTGGCTTTTCCCCTTCACTTTCATTAAAAAGAGCTGCTTTTACAAATGTCTTTTACACAGGTTATATGAGCACTGTACAAGTAGAGTTGGCTGTAATTTGTGATTGTGCTTGTGATCTCCATTTGCTACTCACAGCACTGTTCAGTTGGTGGGAAGAGTATAAACAGTGTATGTGTCCCTGACTAACTTTGCTAAGGGCTTGAAGAATGTGGAGAGAATTACCTGGATGCACATTGTAGGTGGAATTGGAGAAGTGGATGGTGCTTGGGCAATCAGTTGCTGTAATTAAACTGGATTCAATAAGGCAAAAAATGTTTGAGTCAGGAAAACAGGGAGATGTTTACACTTTTAAATATTCTTTGACCTGTTGGTGAATTTGAGTCAACTCAACATGGTGTAGTGCTTAGGGACATGGTTTGGTGGTGGACTTGGCAGTGCTGGGTTAATGGTTGTACTTGATCTTAAGGATCTTTTCCAACCTGAACAATTCTGGAATTCTAGCTGTGCAGTGGATTGTGTTGGAGGTTATGGGGAAATGGGTGATAAGGTACAGCTTTTGGTGTATCTCTTAGGGCATTTGCTTGGGATGCAGAAGCTGGAGCCTGTGATTCCCATCATGCAGGAGACAGCTTTGGTGAATTGTGTTTTGGATGGACTGCTCTGAACATGTCCTGCTGATGCTGGTGTCTCCTGTACCAGGGCCATACCTTATATCAGGAAGAGGAGTTTGTATGGCTTGCAACTGAAATCATTCAGTTTCTGGTCTGGTTACTGCGTTATCGAGTCATACCCCTTGCTTTCCAGCATCTTGCTGCTACCTTGCAATAAATTATGTGTGGTGAAACATTAGCAGGCTAAAAGTGTGCCTGTAGGCCAGCAACCCTGATAGGACTCATAAGAGCTTTCCAGGAGAGCCTACCAAACTGCAGAGGCAAATGCTATGGTGCTAGCCCTGTCCTGAAGGCATGAAGTGCTGTGGTGGATGAGCTTGTTCTCCAGAGAGGTGTGTTGGGTTGTGTGGGTTCAGATCTCCCTCAGGCAGAACAGGGGTTTGGATCCAGGCACTTCATATCCGGAACGAGTGTTGCCGCTACTCGTTTGGGCAGCAGCCTGTCTTCTCCGGCTGCTGCTGGCTCCTGAATGGTGTCTGAGTCAGCCCATTTATTAAAAATGGTTGTGGTGAAACGAGCCTCCAGTTTAACCAGAATGAGCAAATCAACAGTTCTTGTACATTATTTTGGGATAACTTAGCATCTGGGGGTTTTTTGTTAGAGGCTCTTGTGGGCTGTGGTTTCTTGATCTGTCTGGGGTTTTCTTGATTGTTTTAATCCATCCAGTGAAGTCACATGAAACAATCCGTAGATCTTTATGGATAAATTGCTACAATAAAATGCAGCCCCCTAGCCAAAATAGTTGGACTCTGTTCTAACTCCTGCTTTGTTTAATGAGACACTGTACATAGCCATAAAAATTTCTAGTCCTTCCCTTATATGTACATATGCATGGTCCCTGTGAGTGCTGCTGGCTCTTCTACTCTCCAGCTGTCTTCTGCATTGCATCCTCCTCTTGTGCAGGAAAAATGTCCTTTTGACATTTATATATACATATTAAAAAGCTCTAAGAGATTAGTGTTAGGTGCAATCAAAATAGATAAATTTAGGTTAAACTTTGTGGAGTAATGTAACTCATTTTACAGTTTGTTTATAACTCTAGTTGGAGAGCTCTGAGCAATAGCACTGATGAAAGGTTTGGAAAAATCATGCTGTTGAGAAAAAGCTGACTAAGGTACATTTGCACAGAGAGGAGCATTACTCTAGTGATGAAGGGAAGCTTCAAAACAAAAAGATCCAAACCAAAAAGACTAACTATCTTCAGGACAACTGGACTCATGAGTTGGTAGATAAGGATGGGGAGCAAAATATCCCTCCTGTAATCGAGGAGGAAGTAGTTAGATACTTGCTGTGCCACTTAAATCCTAAAAAGTCTCTGGGTCCAGATGGGATCCATCCTAGGGTGCTTAAGGAGCTGGCATAAGAGCTGGCTAAGCCACTCCCCATCACTTAACACCGGTCCTGGCTAACTGGGGAGGTCCCAGATGACTGGAAGCTGGCCAATATGATGCCCATCAACAAGAAGGGCCGCAGGGAGGTTCCAGAAAACTGTAGACCTGTCAGCCTGACCTCAGTAGCCAATAGCATGTATGAGACAACCAGGGGATCAGGCCTAGCCAACATGGGTTTATGAAGGGAAGGTCCTGCCTAACCAACTTAATCTCATTCTATCACTGGGTGATCCGCCTGGTAGATCATAGAATAGAATCCTAGAATGGTTTGGGTTGGAAGGGACCTCTGGAGGTCATCTAGTCCAGCCCCGCTGCAGTGGGCAGGGACATCCCCAACTACATCAGGTTGCCCAGAGCCCTGGCAAGCCACACCTTGAATGCCTCCAGGGATGGGAACTCAACC
>VWZO01004455.1:761-16458 GCA_013396975.1 Bucco capensis | reverse complement strand
CCATCCCTGGAGGTGTTTAAGAGACGGGTAGGGTTACAGAGAGACCATGTAGGGTTACAGCAACAGTAGACTAGTTGTTCTTGACAAATAATTAAATCAGCTCCAGTTACCACTGACAAAGCTGTTCTAGGTACCATAATCAAATCAGTACATCTATGATTTTTAGAGAAGAAACCTGATCTTGCAACTTCCATTTTATATTCTCCCTATATTACACTCATAAACTGCTACTGATTTACACTAAGAAAATCAAACTGGTTTTCACTGTTAAGTGATTGATTTCTAATGCATCACAAGTATTCCAGATTTAGACAGTGGTTTGTTTTCACTTTACTCGTCGCAGTGCAAGTGAAAAGCTACAACCAACATTAGAATTCTGTATATAGCCTCCTACAACAAAAACAGAAGTAGGCAATGCCTGTTGTGAACAGAAGTTAAGATTCTCACATCGAAGCTTCCTACCTGTGTTCAATCATTACTACGCCACTGAGATCTCTTATGTACCCTGACAGTAAAAAGCTGACCACAGTAGTTTACTACAGGACAAAACAGGTCCCATTTTCATTTACTGCAGTCTCCAAATAGATGACACCCCCCTAAAATCTGCAGTAAATGCTTCTGCTTTGTACCTTTAACAGTTCTGCAAACAATTAGCAGAGTCAGCTGCATGGAGGTACTTCCCTTTCATTAACCATGATCATGTTGACACAAATAACAGCTGTTTGGATAAAGTTGTAAAACTAAATTTGACATGTTGCAACTACATGCCCTGCACAAAAAAAAATAAGGGGAGAATAAAAAGCACCACTTTCACTAGTCTTAACAGAAAAAAAAACTTTGAAGTACATTGACAGTAATTCCTTTTAAGTGCTACTGCAACCCAGGAGATAAGGTACTTCAAGGTTCTCGGGTTTGATTTTTAAGATCAACAGAAAAAAAAACTTTGAAGTATATTGACCGTAATTCCTTTTAAGTGCTACTGCAACCCAGGAGATAAGGTACTTTAAGGTTCTCGGTTTTGATTTTTAAGATCAACAAGAACAAACCAGAACTTCGTTGAAGCAAATACAGGTAAGGAGTTTCCATTCAATTTTCAATAGCCACTGGTTAAAACAAATCTAGTGACACGTCTTCATCTCATGGAATAGAAATACAAGTAGCCACACTACATTTAATCAAATCAAGAATAGGGTTTATGCTGACACCAGGGGGTAGACAGAGGAAAAGATGAGGTATCTCTGCTGCATACAGATGCCATGCATCAACAATCCAAGCAACTGTGACAGGAGACCTAATTTTGAAGCACAGTCTCTAATACCAAGTTAATTTAGTTTGTTATTTCCAGTGTGAGGACTGAGGGGCAGATAAATAAAATGGCACTTCTAAAAACATTTCCAGACTACCTGGGTAGGAAGGACAGGGAGAAAAGAACCTCTGAAGAGCAGTCTGTGCACAATTCACATTACTGGATTACAAGGCAACACTCTAGTGATGGCAGTAACATCCATTACAGGGCTTTACATGCAGAATTGCATAGCATCTTCCTAGCAGCCACAAACATCAGAAGAAACAGATTCTTCAAATTGTGCCACTGCTTAATGTGGCATGATTGGCAATTAGACTTTCTGCTTCGATACACATCCATCAATGGAAAGCAGAAGACAGCTCTTCCACACTGTCCTGGTTTGGCCAGAAGCTAGGGTCAAACGAACAATTTTTTTGAGAAGACTTCTCAGAATGCCTTCTCTCCCCCACAGCCCTCACTAGACTGGCTGTGTTCGGGGACAGCAATAAAAGATTAAAAAAAAACAGGCACGCAGACAGTGAATTTCCAAGAACAGCTTTATCTAAATTTAAATGGTACAACAATATGAAAGAGATAAGCAATAAAGAAAGATAAGGTGGTTAGTTCAAAGATGGCTTTCGGCCCTTCCCCTACCATAAATCATCAATGTCTGTCCTGCCGGCACAAAGTCGGCAGGTTTCAAATCAAACACCTCCTCCCCCCTTATCACTCCCTCTCTACCTTCAAGAACATCCAGAGGAATTTCAAGAATGCCAGAGGCCCCCTTTTTCTCTAAAAAGGGGGGGGGAACGGGGAAGGAAAGAGCCGAACCAAGCACAGCCGATCCAAGAGAGAGACAGGAAGCAGGAAGAGGAATTCTCACTTCCCTCTTAAATACACAAAAATACATCATCCCTCCGCGCAGTCCGTGATTTGCTGTTTGTTGTCTCTCTTGAATGATGTCTTAGGGTCACAGCCCTCGACCCCCCCCGTGCAGAGACGCCGCGATGATGGTTTACAACTGCACAGGTGCGGGGTTTTGTTTTTCTTTCTTATCAGTTTCTCGGCTCCTCCCAGAAAATTCTTTCAGGGGTGGGGGAAAGAGTTCAACTACTGAGTCCTTAAAGAAACAGTGTCCACGTCCAAACTCAAAAGTTCAAAAGGGAACATGACGTACACTCTTAAATTTTAATCACTCCAGGACACACACGCTCTCAGAAAAGCAAGGCATCTCTTGCTCTGCTGTTGCATGCAAGTTCACTGCATTAGTATCTGTATTAATATCTGTAGTTATACAGCCATCCCCATATGTCACTTTGTTCATTAAAGACACCATACTTGTTAAAAGCACATACTGTTTTGGCTGGCTAAGGGTTTAAGGCTGTTAACTCATAATGGAAGGCTCTGTTCTCCCTCTACAATCCTGATTCTGTATTTGGGACGTAAGGTAATCCATACATTTCACTCAGAAACAAGACATAACCCTACGATGGCTGAAAAAATGCAGTACACTAAGGCACAAGTTTTTCAGTCACTGTATCAATTACCAGTTGTACAAGTTTTCAGAGCAGTTGAAGCTTATATACCACATAACCTTGTAGAATTACAAGCTTCACAGACTAAAGCCTAAGAAAACTGAAAATTATTTATAAATAGCCCAGTGGTCAAGGCAGATCAATGCAAGCTTTTCCTTTGGTCAGAGACTAAGATGCCAAACAAGAGTACAGAGGATGCACCTTTTCCAAACTCACATTTAACTGTTGAAGCAAATGAGTGACCTTCTTAAAATTAACTCTTTCCAAAGAGGAGTCTTGTCACAAGAGAAAAACATACAGAACTAACATCTAAGAGCGGTCTGACTTCCAAACTCAGCAAACAAGGGGATAGGTCAGGTTCTGTGAACTTTGAGAGCATATGTGGATTTTGGAGTGTAGCTCCTACTAGTGACTGTTACCCACGTTATTTAATGATCATCTAAACAGAAAAGCAGAGGAAAAAAACAACACATCAGTTTGCATCTTTTTTGCTACTCAAGATCAGCTTCTCTAATCTATAAGCTAAAACATCATCAAGAAAAGGATGGTAAACTAGAAACAGAAGGACCATCTCCCCTTCTTGAGATAGAGCAGAAACAATACAGACATGCATGATAAACCGTAGAAGAAAATATAAACATGCTGTGCAACTCCTACATTCTAGGAAAAAAGTGAGAAAAGATGATCTGGCACTCCGACCACGAATGAGGGCTACAATAATCTCACAATGCAGTAATGAAAGTTCTAAATTTAATGAGCAGTGCAAGTATTTTTATATAGTATTTCCCCATACCTAAAGTATGGATAGCGAACACCTATACACTTCTAAGAGCCTAAAATAGTCAGATGGAAAGTATCTAGCTTTTCATTTGTTAAGTTGCTTAACATATTTAGCTACTTCAGTTTAATTAGCACAAGACTTCATGCTACTACAAATGAGTCAAATCTTCAGGAGTAATCTTAGCACTAGCTAGAGCCAGGTATGTGCATTAACCTTTCTAGTTAATCATAGCACTTTAGAAGAAAGCCAGTATTTCCTTCTGAAATGAGAGAGACAGCTAACTAGAGAAAGTTGCTAGCTTCAACAACAAAGTAGATAGCCCACTTATTGTCTTCTTTTGGTAAAGATGCATGAAGAAACAGTGGAACATCCTGCACATTTAAAACTTATGTCTGGAACCCAGAGCAGCATAAACTAATTAAAATGCGGCTCTACTTATTGCAGTGATACTTGAATTTGTAACAAGCTGACTTTGAAGTACTTGAATATTATTAATACTTCAGACTGGTACCAGCTATAAATGAGAAAACCCAGACAAATATTCCCAAAATGCTGCCAACATAACACAGTAAACCATCTTCCGTCATTAATCAGAACATCCTCTTTTTAATCCACAAATAAGACAATCTGTACAGTTTCAAGCTCTTTCTTATGTTCTTTGACCGAGAGGTGTATAGCTAGTTGATCTTATATTATCTAGAAACAAGTTCAATTCTATTGACCTACTTCCCATACTGACACAAGAACTCAAATTTTATTGCAGAAAGTAATTTCTATTCTTTTGATAAATATTAACTAACCAGAGTTTAATGCATTTAAACACACTACAGCAATTAAGTGATTCTATTTAAAAAAAAATAAAAATTCCATTCTAAACTAAGGTATACAATTGTCACTTTCTCCTTGTTAAAGCTCATAAGAGAGATGGTATATTTATTGTATATTTGGTTAGAAACTTCAGTAAAATATGAATGCTTATGGAATTACTTTGTTAAAGTAGACAAAAAACATCTAGTAAGAAATCAAGTGAGACAGAAGTTTTAAAATGGAAAAATAAACCTTGCCAGCAGGTCAAACAATCTGCCATTTCATATATATGAACTCAGCCAAAATACATGTCTACTGCAAATAATGGGACTAGTGTTACACTACTATAGATTCATCAATTTTTCCTCTTAAACTAGGGTCACATGCACTACCCACTCTCACCACACATTTAATATTTTCCCAACAAATCTCAGTATGGTACTGACAGAAAAGATAGCCTTTTAAATTAACTATTCCACCTATAAACAACTATGCCTGCCCTGCAGCTACTAGGCTAAAACCTTGAACCCAGCATGGAAGCCACTACTTCAAATCTGACTGCACCCGCAGTCTAAGCAGCTTAAATACATATAAGGCCACTAAGCAGAATTATTACACTCACTATAGATCTCTCTCATAATGTGGTTAAAACTACTGAACACTTCCAGCCATCTGATGCCCCTGTTTTTCCACTAGCATACCTCATTTCTCTTAGCTAAAATAGCCACATTATGCGAATGCACATTCCCTGCAAATTCACTTCATTTAGAAGCCACCAATCATGGAATAGTTCAGGTTTGAACTAACTTTCAAAGATCATTTAGTCCACCCCACCTACCATAAGCAGGGTCATCTTTTACTCAATCAGGTTACTCAAAGCTCCATCCAACCTGGCCTTGAACACTTCCAATGATGGGACATCCTTAACTTCTCTGGGCAACCCTGGTTTCTGACCACCCTCAATGTAAAAAAAATTTGTTATGTACAATTTAAATCCACCCTCTTCCAGTTTCATCTCTCGGTATTGTCTGTTTCCCAGGAAACAGTTCTGCTTACCAAAAGTTACTCTTTCACCAGATACACACTTTAATAATAATGAAAGAGGAAGCTCTAAAAACTTCCTACTACTAAAGCACCCAAGAGCTGTTCCAGCATACCTGGAGAAGTGTGCTCTCCAAAATACTATTCTGCAGTGACCACAAAAAACTCGTATCTCAAACCTTCCTGATTTTCTTGATAGTGCTAATGTGAGAAATGTGAATTCCATCTTAGGTGCTACAGATGTGACATTCTTTAAACACCTACTTGACTTTTGGGGGGGTTTATAGATCTTCTTCCACCCATCGACATGTCACTGGTACAGTTTCAGCTTTCAGTGGAAGCTTATTTTGTCCTTAATGCCTCTATCACTTCTACTAAGCCAACAGGTATCTGTCGTCTTCATTCAACCTTTCTTATAAAGACTGAGGCAATAAAATAAGCCTATACAGAAATAAATGTCTGAAAAGAGCCCAGGTTTTGCTGCACTGGAGGATAAAAACCAATATACAAAGAAATAAAAAACCAAAACCACCACCACTCCTTACTGTTCATGGTGAACACTCTCTTCAGCTATTTTCATATGTTTGCTGAGCATTCCTTTCCAGACTAATTCAATAGGAAAAAGGATTCCAAACCAAAGTATAAGAAAGTGAACCTAGCAAATAAAAATATTGTCCCATTGGATTAACACCTAAATAAGAACCAATCATATTTCATATCCAGATAGATCAGTTACGCCTGCTTTCAGGTTTTTCCATCCAATCCAAACAAGACTCAATAACCACATTAAAAAGATGACATAGATGCAAATTACTATCAGTAGCCAACATCAAATTAAATTCCACTACCGGAAGGTAGTTTTAATTAAATGTGGAATTGGTGCATAATAGAGCATTAAAAGCAGGGAACAGTTTTGAAGTGAATACTCAAAAACTATTTCTTAAAAGGGCTTGCTAACTTTAGAGAGGATCAGTCTGTAGCAAAGTTTAAGTTCTGCTCTTCAGAATACTGAAGATACTGGCTATCCAAACAAAAAACAACCCACCAACAAAAAACAAAGCTCTAACAGGAGCAGACACCTGAACAGGCTCACCAAAGAGGTGGTACCTACCCACAGTGAGTACACATCTGGAACTGAATTCATTGGGATCACAGGAAGCTGGTATATTGGGCAAGAATGGACATCTGGTCAGTATTCAAGGATCACCCTCTCCATGTCCACGAGCAAAGTGGACCGGCAAAGAGGAAGGCAGGAAAGAATGCTAGGAGACCTGCCTGGATGAGCAACAAGCTCCTGTANATATCCAGATAGATCAGTTACGCCTGCTTTCAGGTTTTTCCATCCAATCCAAACAAGACTCAATAACCACATTAAAAAGATGACATAGATGCAAATTACTATCAGTAGCCAACATCAAATTAAATTCCACTACCGGAAGGTAGTTTTAATTAAATGTGGAATTGGTGCATAATAGAGCATTAAAAGCAGGGAACAGTTTTGAAGTGAATACTCAAAAACTATTTCTTAAAAGGGCTTGCTAACTTTAGAGAGGATCAGTCTGTAGCAAAGTTTAAGTTCTGCTCTTCAGAATACTGAAGATACTGGCTATCCAAACAAAAAACAACCCACCAACAAAAAACAAAGCTCTAACAGGAGCAGACACCTGAACAGGCTCACCAAAGAGGTGGTACCTACCCACAGTGAGTACACATCTGGAACTGAATTCATTGGGATCACAGGAAGCTGGTATATTGGGCAAGAATGGACATCTGGTCAGTATTCAAGGATCACCCTCTCCATGTCCACGAGCAAAGTGGACCGGCAAAGAGGAAGGCAGGAAAGAATGCTAGGAGACCTGCCTGGATGAGCAACAAGCTCCTGTACACACTGTCACACAAAAAGAAACTTTACAAGCAGCGGAAGAAAGGACAGCTAAAATAGGTGGGATATAAGGAAGTTGTCCGATCAGCAAGAGACCTGGTTAGAAAAGCTAAAGCTCAGTTAGAATTAAATCTAGCCAGAGAGATCGAGGGAAATAGCAAAAAAATGTATAGATATATTAATGGCAAAAGGAAGACTAGGGAAGGTCTGGGCCCCCTCAGAACGGAAACAGGAAAACTGGTGACAAGGGATATGGAGAAGGCCGAGGTTCTCAATGACTTCTTTGTCTTAGTCTTCACTTAGCAAGGGCTCCAACCACATTCCTGAGGTCACAGAAGATAATGGCAGGGGCTGGATGAAAGAACTGCCCATTGTAAGTGAAGATCAGGTTCATGACCATCTGAAGAACCTGAAAGTATACAAGTCCATAGGACCCGACGGAATACACCCACAGGTACTGAGGGAACTGACAGGTGAGGTTGTTAAACTGCTGTCTATTGTATTCCAAGAGTTGTGGCAGTCCAGTGAAGCCCCCACAGACCAGAAAAGGGGAAACATAACCCCCATTTTCAAAAACAGAAAGAAGGATGATAATCCAGGGAACTATAGGCCAGTCAGTCTCACCTCCATGCCTGGTAAGATCATGGAGCAGGTCCTCCTGGAGGTGCTGCAGAACAACAACGAAGAGGTGATTGGGTGCAATCAACATGGCTTCACCAAGGGCAAATCATGCCTGACAAACCTGGTGGCCTTCTATGAAAAGGTCACAACATCAACAGACAAGGGAAGAGCATACAACTACAACCTCCCAGTGATAAGTGTGTGAAGACTGAACTAGAGTTTCATGCTCAAGTCGAATCAAAAATAAACCACAGCCACAGAAAGACACTGCTTTTATACAAAATCCAGATGGCTACAGGATATTCATACTGACAGGAAGTGAATAACCTTACACACATGCACACACTTCTTGCTCTTTATCTTTCCCCTGAGTGGAAGATAGTTTTGTCAAAATCCCCTTATGCCCTCAGCTCTGCCTTAGTATTATATGAGATTTCAAAATAGTTTTCAAGGCATTTAACCAGCAGTAGAACTACTCCTCTTTTGCAGGTGCAAGGAACAGGTCACAATGCTGAAGCAGTCTGCTTACAGTCATCCAGCTCAACCAGTAACAAAGTCAGAACAGAACTTGTATTTCCTGAATCCCACAGCCACCCAGGAATCTCACTGCGCTCTCTTAAGTTTGGACCGCTATCTTTGTCCCCCCCAATTTTCCCTACCAAATCACTCCTACTTAGCTTTCCATCTTACTATAAAAGCCTTAAGAATGCTCTTTGGGATTCATAGTAAGAAATTTGAGTCCAAACTTCTAAGTTATGTCAAATTCTTAAGTCTGCAGCTTTGTTATATGCTACATATCCAGTCTCACTCAGTTGCATAAACTTTTCTTCCCTGCAAACTAGAAATTTCTTCTGCAGCTACACCAAAGAATGCAACTGCCGAAACACTTAAAGCAATTAATAAATAGTTTGTTTTATGTGAGAAAGAAGCCCTCAGAGACACAGCTTCACTTCCTCAGAACATTTTGACAGATCTGACTCAGCTTCAGCAACGTAGCCTTGCTTCTATCTTATAACTAGACCAGAGTAGGTTGCTGGATGAGATTGCCCCAGGACAATTCAGTAGTCATACCCATAGCTTTTCCTCTCCAAACATCTAAGGGACTGGCAAAACAATACGGGACTGCTAACGGTATACAAAACTATCACAGTCGATCACCACTATTGTGACAAAGCAGTGAGTTGGGTTTTTTTTAAGCAGGAAAGTAGAAAGACTGTGGGTTCACTATTGCTCAACCAAGTTATTAGCTTTTCTCATGTAACCTCTTCTGGATTAGGAGCTGGCTGGAGGATCGAGCTCAGAGAGTGCTGGTGAACGGGGCTGTGTCCAGCTGGCGGCCGGTCACCAGTGGTGTTCCCCAGGGGTCTGTGTTGGGTCCAGTCCTGTTTAACATCTTTATTGATGATTTAGATGAGGGGATTGAGTCTATTATCAGCAAATTTGCTGATGACACCAAGTTGGGAGGATGTGTCGACCTGCTGGAAGGCAGGAGGGCTCCGCAGAGGGATCTNAGAGAGAGTAATCAGGCATTGGAATGGCCTGCCTGGAGAGGTGGTGGATTCACCATCCCTGGAGATTTTTAAACTAAGATTGGATGTGGCACTGTGTGCCATGATCTAGTAAATGGATTAGGGTTGACGGAGGGTTGGACTTGATGATCTCGGAGGTCTTTCCAGCCCGATCGATTCTGTGATTCTGTGATTCCGTAATAATTCAAAGACTAAGAGTACATTCTTTTCTCAGAGGGTCTGCAGCATAAAGCTCTTCCATCCTTTTTCACCACACACAATTTTATTCCACATGATTAAAGGTGATTTTATTCATATAAACTCCTTCCTTTACTACATATTATTACATATTACTGCGCAAGGACACCACATGATGGTATTACTTATAAGGGTGGATCCCAGCACAGCTTTGCTGTATCAGAAAAGGAAATACACATGCTTCAACAATTACTTTGCAGAGTGTTTATAAAGTAGGAATCAAGTTTTAGAGTTCAGAACTGATGAGGCTAACCATCGTCGTCACGGCTAGGCTTCGTGAACGAAGATCCAGGGAGGGCTCCATCCACGCTCCTCATCAGCGCCTTTTACAAGCACGCTGATAAAAAGAGGATAGTGGATAGCACCCTCGAGCCTGCACAATGGATTTTTTTTAGGTGAGACACAGCATGCACGGAGCTGGACCCACCCTTTAGTCCTAAGGTTCATCTGCCAGGGCCTAGCAAGCTTGGACGCTGGCAGGGAAGTCCTTAGGACGGAGGTTTAACCTCTTAAATGGAAGGCCTTACAGGGCTAAACGAGCTCCATCTCCCCAGATTTGGAATCAGAGTTGTTCCTCTCCTAGGATGACTGCCAGAAGGCTAATGAGCTCATCCTACCCATACAAGGATTATAGGAACATGGGTATCACTCCCCACACTTTACTGTGGGCAGCGAGTTTAATGCTTCCTCTGCTGTCGGCACAGTTATTGCACCAGGGGCCACAGGAGACCCCAAGTGATTTTCAGACTGTGCCTGTGAGGCTAATCAAGCTGAACACATAAGCACATCTCTATGTCTAGATTAAGTACAGTACTAACACTTGACATAGCACAACTAGTAATACTCATACTCTTAGAAATACAACCTTACAAACTCAGGGAATAAACCTCACCAGTCATTTCAGCCACAGCTTCATCTACTGCTACCCTAGAGATGTCAAGCACAAACATCAGGAAGGGCTTAAATCAAATCTTTCACATAATCTAGTGGAGAGTTACCATAAATGCCGATCTCCAACAACACAGACCAGATTAACTATGAGCTTACAACTCTTTATTACTAGTTTCCATTATATCAACTACCAATAGCTAACTAGCTTAAATATGTTCATATTCAGACCATCTTCCAGCTGAAAAACTGACATGAGTCCTAAGTAATTTCCTCGCTTAAAACACTACTTTGGCATAAGAGTTTCTGACAAAAAATATGTAGTTGAGGAGATCCAAACTCAGAATTTCCAGTTGCACTTAGTCAGTTAGTTAAGAACTGTAATACTACTAATGCAACACGGTATTTTGAATCAACAGGCCTCCCTTTCTAGAAAAGGAGATTTAAACCTCAGTCAGAGCAATGATAATCTCTTCCACCTCTGATAACACTTCTGTGTCTCAAGTATATTGCAAGGTTAAAGGATTCTGAAAAGGTCTCGTAGCCTTCAAAGATAAAAAAAAACAACCAAACAATCCACCAACAACAAAATCAAAATAACAACAAAAAACCACCACCCCAAAACCGAAACAAAACAAACCAAACAAATAATAAAAATATTAATATTTATTTTTATTTTAAAAATAAAACAAAACAAAAACACAAACAAAACAAAAACCACAACTACAATCAGGTCTGGACACACAAGCTGTTCTTTAATTTCCCAATCACTGGAAAGATTATTTCTTAACATTTAAGAAAATATCTTCCCCATATAAGCAATGATTTTGAATAAAGCTGATTGTTTAAGAGAAGGAAAAATAGCAATTCTTAGTTTCTCTTAGAGACCTCAAAAAAAGATGACACTGACTGCAAAAGATCATTAGGGACACAGAACATGAGCTTATTCAAACCAAGTCAGAGGGTCAAAGCATTAAGTAATGCACTAGCATACCAGAGAGGATTACCTGCCTAAGCAGTTAACACAGAACTGTGCTCAGGCCTGTATCAATCAGCTGTAATCTCAATGATTGTCTGTATATACTGCAAGATCAATAGCATTGCAGTCCTAGTCATCAGAACAAGCAGACACAATACAGGGAAGAGAAACCAACCTCTGCAGACTTACTTTTTCAAAGAAGAAAGTTATTTATAATTTGTAAACAACCCTCCTTTGGCTTTCCTTCAAACAGTAGTTTTCAAAAACATCCTCAAGAGCTTTTCCATTACAGCTCCACTACACCTTCTCTACACTGGTATTGATCTGAATTGCACTGATCAATTTTAAATAGGTAGGAATGCCTGTAAACAGAAATCCTTGTAAAATGACAGCTAAAGCTCTGGAATTTATGACTGAGAAGCCTGGAAGTGATTACATTAGAAACAAAATGTCAGAGAAGGCTGGAGAGAATTTCTGTCTAGCAAGTAAAACTAAATTTCTCACAGACTCATTTATCAAAATATTCAACTCAGCATCAACTGCAACATATAGGAACAAGTCGATGTCCGAAACTTAAGATATAGAGACTGGACACTGACAACAATGTTTTATCTCCTGAATTATCAATCCCTAAAGTTTGTAGAAGCAACAGGAAACCATAAGATTATACACTTAAGTAAGAGGATGAGGAAGGTGATGCCTTTTGTGGTATCACAGCACTTTTGCCACCAGCATAAGCCAAAAATGCTGTGGCTGCTGGTGTGATAGTTGGATGAGTTGGTCTGCTGGATTGGTCCAGAAGCCTGACTCCTGTCTGTAATCAGAGATGTTTTGACACTCGGATAACAAACACTGGCCAATGAAAAACACATGAATGATGGAGCTCTTCCACACATTTTTTAATGATTTTTCATCATTAAGATTTTTCTGTCAACAGGTGAATATCCCAGCTGATCAGTATATTCCTAATACTGAACAGTATACTATTAATACATTCTGAAAACTGAAGTTCAACTCATTAAAGAGAAATTAACATTTATTCATTCATGTATCTTATACCAGAGGCTTACTTGTTTTCTCTTTAAAGTTTTAGGTACACTTGTTTCAGCTTACACTTGACTTAGGCACGCTACCTGACTTAGTATAAGCAATTTCTCCCCCAACTCCTTTGTTCCATGGTGCGCACAAAGCAGTAAAAAAAAAGAAGTATCAAACTTGCAGAACAGATATAGCCAGAGACGTAAGCGTAGTCACTTTCAGTTTTGTTTCTGAGACTAAAATCATAAGCTTGCAAAAGATGAGTTTAAAGACTACATGTCTTCTCTCCCTCTATCCCTAGAATTAAGGTTTTGCCTAAAATGTTTAGGTGGCTCAATTGCAGTGGTGATCTAAAGCATCACTGCCACCTTTGAATCATAGTTCTGTCATTAAGTAGCAGTACTGCAGCTTAACACCATCATGCACACGGTCTTGAATATATCGGTCCAACTCTGCTATGCTGCTACCACATGTACCATTTCAGCCTCATCCACCTCCCTGTGGCTAGCACACACAGAACTACACACATAGTTCTGTCTTGTATGGAGAAAAGGAGAGGAGAAGGTCAAAAGAGGGTTTTTTCCCCTCCCCTCAGAAAAATGCTTTTACAGAGTAGAGATCCCAGGTACACACGGTCAGCCCTATGAAGCCAGCAGTTGCAGGAGTGCCTGCAAAGGGCAGAAAGTACCATGCTCCAAGTATGACAAGGGAAGGAAGGTGAGGAAAACGTCCGGCTAATTACAGTACTGCCTCTTCTTCTTCCTAAAGACCCTAGATCACAGTTGGAGTAAGATACCCCCCACCAAGCTCCCACAAAAGCCTCTTAACCCAATAACAGGCTATATGATGCAGTCTACCTTCCATAAGCAGCACAGCCACTGAAGTTACATCATCAGTCACAAGTCAGTTAGTTGTTCCTCATTTTGGCCAACAGTCACCTGTCATTTAGGAATATCCACCTCAAAGTGCTTAAATTTTACATGAGTCTAGAATGGCAGCTATATTATTTGCACAGCCAAGTATCAGAGTCCATCTGTAGTTCTGTAAGGCTACCTGTTTTTTTTACTTGTTTGGAATCTTTAAATGATGTAGAGAATAAAAACACTGATAAGGTGATTACTCATTTCCATCTATTCTAATTTCTTCTAATAATTAAAAAAAAAACAAAGCAATGGTAACTTTTCCTTTCGGATGATAAGATTCAGAGCTGTCAAAACTCAGGAAGTCAGTTCTTCCATTATACTAAATAGTTTCATAAGTGTTAAATATTTTACTCCTAGTAAGCACTGAGCTAAACGGAATACAAGGCATTATCATGTAGTTAGAAATTACAAACTGAATTATTCCTACACCAGTGTATACATCTGTGGTATGCCTGCATCTCAAGCACAGATAGAGATATGATCCTCTTCCTCATTCAGAACCAGAACAGCTAATTGGGAAGGACCCAGAAACAGGTAATAAGCATAAAAAGAGATATGAAGGGTTACAAACCACAAAGTAAACAAGACTTCAGCGTTTCAGCTTACAAGAAGAAAGAATTCAATGGGTGAATACCGTAGAAATCTGAAGTCACAAATAGCGTACAGAAGATGAGCTTTCACAACACCAGAGCAGGAAATTAACAAATTACCTGAAAGCAGGCTTGACAAAAACACCACACATATCCCACTAAATAAAAGCAGACATTTTTGTTCTTCACAGATTTAGTTAATATGCAGAAGAACTTACCCCAAAATATCATGAACACTAACCGTTTACTCAGATTTCAACAGCAATTAGCATTCAAAAAGTAAATTTATCAAGGATTATTAAGCACAAAGGTATTTGCGCAGTATCTGACACTACCAGAAAGCAGGACACTGTAGGTAAAGGAGTGTCACCCTACTTGCCCGACCTCTCTGGGCTCCCCGAGTCCAGGCCAGGACCGAGCGCCAGGTCTCTGTCCCTCTGAGCTGACCACGCAGGTTCTCACCTCCATTAAACCATATATTCAAAAACAGTATTGAGACGCCGTAAAGGCGGAGCAAGGCCAGACACCAAATAGCGCGCTCGAGCTCGCTCACCTCCACGGCCGGGCAAGCGGCTCCCCTGCCTGCAACTTCTCCCCCTCCCCCTCTCCCTCCCCCCTCTCCGGGAGGCCAGCCTCCCCACAGGTACTTCACATCTGCTGACTCACGACGGGGACGCGCAAAGTCCCTCGCCCTGGACAAGGAGAAGCGGCAGCGAAGTCTGGGCCCAGCGGTGGGGCGGAGGACGCGAGGGAGCAGCCCCCTGCCCAGGCCGAGTTACGAAGAACAACACCCCTATATCCTACCCGTCTCGTGTCGCTCGTTACCTCCGCAGTGCCTAACAGCTCCCGGCTGACAGCTCCAGCTGTTCCCACAGTTACTGCCCACCCCTACGAAACCAGCACCGCGTCGCCACCTCCAGCCCCGAGACCGGGCGACGCCATCTTGCCTACCTGCCCTCCGCCTCGCCTTCCCGGCGACGCGCAACGGGCACGTCGTGAGGTCACCTGGCCCCCGCCGGCCCAATCGGGACGTGCCCATGGTGACGTCACCTCTACGAGAGAGGGGCGGGACTGAGGGAGTGGAGGCAGGGTCAGTCTCTATGCCTATGCGTGCGCCTGTGCCAGCTATAGGCCTGTTGTTGGGTTTGACCCCGTCTCCTCCAGTACATCCCGCCACTATCTCAGCTAGGCACAGGCTGGATGCTGGATGAAGGTGGTGAATTCTCAATTCTTAGTGATGTAAAGAGAGGGGTTAGCAGNACCTCCTTCTGCACCTGGATACTCATAAGTCTATGGGGCCAGATGGCATTCACCCAAGAGTACTTAGGGAGCTGGCAAAGTAGCTCACCAAGACTCTCTCCATCATTTTTCAACAGTCCTGGTCAACACGCAAGGTACCAGATGACTGGAGGATGGCTACTGTGACACCAATCTACAAGAAGGGCCAGGAGGAGAAGGGCAACTACAGGCCTGTCAGCCTGACCTCAGTACCAGGAAAGATCATGGAGAGGATCATCTTGAGTGAGCTCTCACAGCAATTGCAGGGCAGCCAAGGCATCAG